>JBBPDC010034378.1:0-12119 GCA_037974485.1 Hemigrammopetersius urotaenia | reverse complement strand
AGATCTTTAAGTCCATCTCATGAAAAATCGGAGCAGAAACAAAGGTGTTGCGTTTATATTTTTGTTGAGTGTAATAAGGGTGCATAAGGTTTGTTATTGTTCTTGTTATGTAATGAATACAGAATGTCAAATACTGCGCTCAAAGACGTTGATTTCAGACGGTAGTTTTTTCATGTGAGTGTTATTGGTGCTGCACCTTGCTCCTCAGAAGTCCTCCACTGTGGTGCTCTGGCGTGCTCCTCTCAGAAGATGGCTTGACTTTCTCTTTGCTGTTACTGTTATCATTGTCCTTGATGATGTCATATTGCCGGCAGAAGAGGGCAATGACCGCTATGAGGAGAAAACAAATGGCACCTGTCAGTCCCACATATCACCGCAACCCATGAAGCTCAGTGAGACAGAACTTCAACCATCATTTCCATGAAGCTCATTCGCTGTGAGCTCGACACATTGTCACTGACATAACAGACCCCCTCATTCTCTTTCCTGGTGAAGGTAATCATTCATATTTGCAGTAAAGGTTTTGATAAGGTGAGGCAGATATGCAGTATAACAGTAAATACTCTGTGTGCGTGAACTTGTATTCTAGATAGAAGCTCATTTTAATATAATGGAACGGTTCGGGTGTAAATAATGGAAGATTAGTCTCTGAGCAGGCTCTAATATACATGCATGGCTATGACCTAAACCATTAGCTAATACAATGTCTATAGGACATGCCATACAAACAAATATATGCATTTTTGTATCTACTTTATTATTAATATATCAGACCGGCCATAAATAATGTATCCTACGGAGTCAAGGTATTAGAGCTGTACATTTCGTAGCACAGTTTATTTCCAACCTTATTCCTGATGCTTGACCTGAATCCTGTTCATGCTCCTCAATTTTTATGGTGTTGTGGAGGTTCAGGCATGACTGCGATTACATGTAAAACTATTCTAAAAAACACTATGACTTCCTTTCCAGCATCCAGCAGTTAGTGGATACAGGGTATGAGGGCAATGTCAATTAATACTTGTACACACTTTCTTGCTCCAAGAGATTTTTTTATCCTCTCAGGCAAACCATTCATTTAGAAAATGAGCAATCCCATTAGAGATCCATTCCTCTTGCCTTGATTAATAATTGATGCGATAATTTCACTCTTGCAACCGCAGGAATGTTTTTAGAGAGGTGACCTCGCTAAGCTAATATAAGCATTTCGAAAGGTTCAAAGCTAAATCCTAGATTAAATTGTCGTGAATAATAAATGACCAGGAATAAATCGAGAAAGACTGCATTCTTATATGGTACCCGCCCTCACTTTTGAACCCCTACCTGCCCACATGAGGAGTACCACCACAATGATGATCATCTCTCCTGTCTGCAGGTTTCTGGACTTGTCCAGGCCTTGAACAGTTGGGTCATCTGTAAATACAAAGACAGAATAGGAATTCTTTGGTTATAATCAAAGCCTTCAGTGGCATCTCCATTAGTCATTGTACCCTTTAAAGTAGGACTTCTCCTGCCAAACACTTTATCAGACTAAGTGGTTTGAAGCTCTGTAATTTCAGACCAGAATACAAGAAGAGATCTCAAAGAGAGATTTGGGCATGATTAAAGCGTGTCTTCAGTATGCGGGCTAAAAACTAATGGTGATAAATTCCTATTTGGATCAGCCTTCAGCATGTAGAGCAGTGCTGGTCGATTAAGCCAGCATCCTCATTCCTGCCAATCAACCAGAACCCAAAGGGAGAGTGCTTGCCTAACCAGCCATCTGTCTAAATCATTCCTGTGTTAAAGGGATTTATTTTAGCTTCGTTTTCTCTTCCTACCATTTTTTAACCTGTGTGGAAATGGGCCAGAGCACCACTCTTCCCAATTGATCTTCTTTAGTGGATAAAGGCGATGTTGGCTCGTAAACTCTGGCTGTCATAAACGAGAAAAGGAAAGGCAGTGGGTGTGGGGGGGCTGGGGGTTCGGCCCAAGCAATTACAGAGAGGGATCATTTGTATCACCTCATTCTCCAATTACGAGTGAGCAGTACTGCGACACGCTCTCGCTCTGCACTGATAAAGAGTCAGAATGAGCGTCAGCCAAGCCAATCCCTCTCATCGCTTGCCTCGATGAATATTTATGACACTAAATTCCAAGATTTCTTGCTTGCCTGTGGAAACCAAGGCATGAATGAATGAATTGGATCGAGCAGCTGTCTTTGCTCCAGTATTTTAAATAGTAAAAGATGTTCAAGGCTCCGCTGCTGTTTGTCTCTTTAGATAAGGAGCCCATACCATGTGTGGGAGGCCAAGCCTTTTTTCCCTATTTTAGTTGGCATGGTGATGCTCCTCAGCCAATTAGCGAGTTCCCTTTTGGTGTTTAGATGATGCAAGGGTATGCCAGACAACATAATGCAGCCTTTCTGGATATTGGCATATATTCAGAGTCAAGCATCTGTTCATTAGTTCCTCTAGACCACGGTCTGTTCAAGGATGCTGTCATACACATGCAAACATCTGGGCTCTGGTGGCGAACAATGACAAAACAACAAATGAACCGAAAGAGTTAAGAGAACAGATTGACAAAACATCAGAAATGACATTGGCATCCTCACAATGGTGTGTTCACTGCATAGAGCCATCCCGAGCAGCTAACTCGCTGTTGTGGCAGTTTTTCAGCAATGCCTCTGATTCAGTCACATTTGAAATGGATCAAGAGAGAAAAGGCATGAGTCTGATGCCATGGACAAAGAGTTACTTTAACAGTCATGACAGTGCAACAGCACAGGTGATGAGAGGGCTCTTTGATGATGAGAGGTGCCTGCTTTGTTTGTTACACTTGCATGGGCAGTTTTTTTTCTTTTTATGTAGACACAATTTCCAACGGCAGGCTTCTGCATTCCTTTGAAGCATCACAGTAATTGTATCTAAGGGGAATCGTCTTGAGTCGAGCCCAACACTTTCTACAAGAGCTGCCGGAAGGGCAAGCACTGCAGAGGCATGCAGGGAGAGGAGAGGCTGTCGAAGTGCTAACCAGTTTGACATGCTTCATATTTTTTTATCTTTTTAACAAGGAACATTCACACCTAGCAACTTCAGATGAACACTTTAACCCAGCACTCTCAAAAAATGTCCTTGTATCTCTCTCTCCCTTTTCACCTTCATTAGCAACACGTGACAATTTACAAATAAGAAATTACCAGTAGAATTGGTTTGTATAAAATAAGGGATGCCCTTGAATGAAACAGGTTGTATTTGTTGCCGTCTTTAAGACGTATATGAGCCGTGTTCTGATTGGATGGTCTGTTTGATCAAAAAGGCCTTCTGGATTTCTGAATGAGTTGATATGTGTTGGTTTTGGACACAAACACAGTGAATCACAAAAACAATCTATTTTAAACTGGGGGTTTTCTTGGTCAAAAATGAGGAGACAAAAAGAGAAACCAGTGGGGTCTAAATCAAGGATAAGTTTCATAATTCTATTTCACCTTCTGGTGCTCTTACTGGTCTTGTAATAGTGCCAAATAAAGTAAAAAAAAAACGATTGTCACTGGTTACAGCTGCCAAGGACAGAAGAAAGCACTGAGCTTGTGGTCCCCAATACTTCGGCTGTCGTGCACCAGGTTCTTGCCATGGATGCCCTGCTATTTAGTTATTTTGTTTTCTGTATGCACTTTGAGATTTTTGTGAAAAATATAAAGTGCTATGTAAATAAAATGTATTATTATTATTATTATTATTATTATTATTATTATTATTATTACAACATACTAAATTAAGAATGACAATTAATATAAAAATAAATCTACTAGGCTAACAATGGAAAAATCATAGATATAATTTTCTGGTACTAGAGGTTCTGGCACTTTGTGCAGTGGCCAAATGTCCACAGCAACCACATATAGACATAAACTGGGAAGTGAATGGTACATTTTGAACTGTGTTTTTATATTACATCAAACTCTTTTAATGGCATTCCACAACAAGGTTTTATAATATAAATGAGAAAACATCTCCAGATATCATGTAAAAAAGGTGTAATTGACTTATCCAGTAGACATTCTCTGTTCCATGACAATATAATGTGCAACAGTTGGTTGATGTCAGTAAGATTAATCACCAATAATACTAATGGAGATAATGACGTAGTACTATATTAGCATCTGTGCCAGATTTTCGAACTGACAGTAGATCTCCAGGAGGAAGGTTGGTGATCTGCTATAATACATGCACTCTCTTTGATTTTTTGTGTAGCAACAGAAATCTAATCAGCTGAATCTTCATGGTGATGGGACGCGTTCTTATGGCATCAATGATGTGTTGGAGATGCGTCCTGCCTATTGATTTCCAAACTAATAGAAATGAATATGGATGTGCAGAGAATCAATGGCTGCTGAATGAGTGGGGTTGGCTGTAACTGTGGTTCTTTAATTGAGCTGTGTGAAGGCTCAGTGGCTGCAACAAAAGGCGTTTTTAAAAAAGAAAAGCATTATCATTTGAAATCCCAAAGTGCACATAAAAGAGATTAGTGCGAGGAGGCTCTCTGAAACTTCATTATACCTCACCATGCGTGTTACTGTTGAGTCAGAGCAATGTGGGGGCAGTGGTTGTCTCATTGTTGAAGGTTGAGGTTACATGTGTGATAATTATGGAGACTTATTCCATGAAATATGCCTCAGTTAATTGAGTGAGGGATCATAAATAATAAAGCACTGTAGTTATATTCGTCCCTTTCAAAGAATGTTCGTTCTTCAACAACCTTGTGAGAGCGTGTATAGGTTGTGTTTGTATAAGAGAGTGAGAACAAGACAGAAAAAACATAAAAGAAAACACATCTCATTAGTACAAGGTATTTTGGTGTAGCAGAACTGGCAGACCGTAGCTCAACCACTGTAAGGAACAAAAAAGCTGGCTGTGAGTTTAGGGGAAATTAATTGAGCTGTATTTGATACCTGTGACCTCAATTTATCTTTATCATTTATCTTTGTCATTTTATCAACACAAGCTGACAACCCAGAGACGTATTGTGTGTTCTCCTTCCCGAAAGAAAGAAAGAAAGAAAGAAAGAAAGAAAGAAAGAAAGAAAGAATTATATACATATATATATATATTGATCAAACAGAAACCTTTTGTCAGTTAATCATTTAATATTCACCAAATACAACCTGGTTGGTCCAATCACATGTGGAATTATTGCAGTCTTAGGCTGTGTTTAGACAGGTAGGTGAAATTAGATTTTTTTTTTTTATTTGCTCAGTCAGTTTAGGCCATCTTTGTGCAGCATGATTCAGATCAATTGGACCAATTTTTCAAACTGAATACGATTTTTTTTGTTCTGTTTGTTTTTGGTGCACAGTACATCTTGCGGTCAGAGTGTGCAAAAAAGAGCATTTTTGTCTTCCCTAATCAGCGTATGCATCTGTGTTGTTACAATTACAGCTAATCGCTGCACTCTTAGTGTCATCAGTACCATCCCCACACACTGCTCCCTGGGTGCCCCTCGTTGTGCTGTGGTGTGTCTATTAGGGGCCACTTTACTTTTCTATAATGTAGATACTAGATATATGACCACATAGATTGGGCTTGTCTGACCATACAATGTTTGCTCAGACAATCTAGTTTAAGAACTAACTCTAATTTATCCTTCTGTTTAAACGATAGTGTAGGAATATGAATTACAAATTATGAATTCTCTTAAAAACTTTAGTGGTTACCTTTCAAAAAATACTCATGTTACTTTTAAATACAAATATGCAAAGTATGGAAAAGTAAAATGAAAAATTTAAATGGCATTTTAGTCATTTAATTATAAAAGTATCCAGTCACAGTAAACATCAAGTTCATGTAAAATTGTGTTTGTTCGTGTCTTTTACTTCGGACCCTAACTGAAATTATGATGTTTGAAAAACTAGCCAAATCTATATCTATTTTTGATATAAAATTGCAGCTTTGATATTAAATCTAGAAGAATAA
Organism: Hemigrammopetersius urotaenia; assembly: GCA_037974485.1. NCBI lineage: Eukaryota > Metazoa > Chordata > Actinopteri > Characiformes > Alestidae > Hemigrammopetersius > Hemigrammopetersius urotaenia. Next base: position 6,165 of record JBBPDC010034378.1, on the reverse strand, counting down.
AGAATAAATATTGTACTGTTTCTGAAGGATATCAGTTCTGTACTGTTTAGATGAGCTCTTTTTTTCAGCATGGTCATTGTTAGGTATCAGTTGGATATCAGTGTGATTACATGCTTGAACAGAAATTACATGACTGTAATCCATCATATTGTAGAGCAGTACCCCCCAAAATAGTAATTCCCTAAAGAATCGTAGTTCCCTAATCTTAGTAAAGCACTAAACAATACATTCAAATATCTTATGATTATGTATGTGCTAGGATGGTGGTCACCAATCCTCATCCTGGAGATCTAGTTGTGTTTAGCTAGAATTTGCCCCGGCATTCTGCCCCAACCACTTACTTAATGATTTAGTAAATCAGAAACTTTTGAAGAAGTTCATTACCCAGAGTAGGTGTTGCAGATTGTGGCAGTAATTCGACTTCTCATGATGGTAGATCTCCATGACCAGGGTTCATGACCACTATGCCAAGGCCTTAATGCACTATATGGACAAATGTTTTGGGACACACCTGTTTTTCAGGGTTTGGCCTAGGCCCCTTACTTCCAGGGAAGGGCTTAATCTGCATACTTCAGCATGCCAAGATAGTTTGGAAAAACTGTGGACACAGTTTGAGGAAGGACCTTTTCTATTCCAGTATGACTGTACTAGCTCCATAAAGACATGGCTGGATGAGCTCATTGTGGAAGAACTGGACTGACCAGTACAAAGTCCTGACTTAACCCTGTCCAACACCTTTGGGGTGAACTGGGACGGAGCTTATGAGCCAGTTCTCGTCTAGCATCAGTGTCTGACCTCATAAATGCTCTACAGAATAAATGGGCACAAATTTTCCCAGGAAACCTCCAAAATCTTGTGGAAAACCTTCCAGGAAGAGTGGAGGCTGTTATAGTTGCAAAGGGGGGTCCAACTCTCTGGATTTAAATGCAATGTCATTAAAGTTCACCCTGCTGGTGAAATGATCTGCCGTCCCAATACCTTTGTCTATATAATGTATGTATTTTTCATTTATATTTCAATAGGGTTTGCACAAAGCTTTTAAATGGTAATTTTTGATGGGAGCCTGTATTTTTGAAGCTCCCCACAGTAGGAGTGCTGTTTCTGTTAGTAAGGTTTGAAAGTAAGAGAGAAAGACATTATGGCATAGGGGCATTTTGAAGCTTGTAGATAGCTTAATAGGTTCAGGAAGTCAAAGAAGGAGACAAATGACATTGCATTTGATATGATTTTAAGTTCAGCAGGTTTATGTGTTTTGTGCAAATGTACTTTCTAAAACAAGTAGTTTTCAAAATTGAATATGAAAAACTTTAATATTACGAGTGAAATGAGGTGCAGACCTTTTGTCCTTGCTCAGCTGAATCCAGCTGAATTGAAACCCAGGCTTCATGCATACCCCTTAGGTTCTATGGAAAGCCTTTTAAGTGCTCTGAAAGCATTTAACACCTAAAGAGTGAAAGAGACTGGAGTGTGACCCTGTCTATGAAAGAGCCCTAGAAATGAAATTGAAGTGCCCTAATGCTCCGAGAACAGATTCTCAGGGGAATTTGATTTCCGTGTGGTTCTTTATTAAATACTTCCCTGAGTCAGCAGGCATTAAAATGAGATTAAATGTTGGATCTTTTCACCACTATATGTCTACCCAAGCCAATTCCACTGGGCATGAACTGCTATCACTGGTAACTCACATAAGTGAGCCTCTCCCAAATGAGTGTTTACTGAGTGTTGGAAAAAGGAAAAACAAATCAATAGAACAGGGAAGCTGCTATTTTGTGATCGACATTTATCAAAATTTATCAAAAGTCTTTATATGCTTTTTAAAACTAGACCACACAAATAATTCACAGGAATGCTGGTTATGTGTTAAAAAAACACAGCAGCTGCTCTTTACATTCTATGAACATTTCATGACAAATGTTATAACAGAAATGTTCAAAATGTATTTGGAATCAAAACTATTCTATTACATTCTTTAGGTAAAGTGGAAATTGGGATATTCAAATTCAATAAAAGAACGTTTTATTATTAATGATTTCAGGGTTGTGAAATGATTTAAGTACTTTGTCACAAGAAAATACAAATTTCCTATCTTGGAATATTGAACCAAATATCCTAATGTTTTTTTGAATTTCTTTTTAATTTATGCCTAACACAGCACTCCATTTCATTTCCACATTTCCTCTTGATTTTTCTTCATTCAAGAAGTTATTTTACAACAGAATATATCACCCCAAAACAATAAATAAACAATAAACTTATTTTTAAAAAAGCATGAGAGACAGAGTGGTAATCTGTGTAACAGGGTTGAATTTAAGATAACAGGCTTACACACAACTGTAAAAAAAAAAAAGGGGGGCAATCTGAATGGCACACAAACCTGTTATTCAATGGCAATCAAAAGGGCTCCATGTACCCGGGTGGCCTACAACCCACTGTTACTCATGAGAGGTTAGCTTTGGAAGCACATGGTGCACTATAACCATGGATAAACACGTTTCTGTATATTGAAGAGAAATTATATAGTACACGCTTTTAAAGATGATATTGGGTTGCAGGATTGCAGGATTAAGGTCTAGAATAACAGGTAATACTATTTTTGTGCAAATAGAAAAACTAAAGATAGGGTACTTCCATTTGTCCTACCAGTGCTGTAACAAGGACTGTACCATTTGTGAAAAGAGGCCATACTGAGTAGATACCTGAGGTACATGTAAAATGCAGGATGGGCATTAGCATGACTTTTTATTCTCTTTTTTGGAAATCAAATGCAGTTTGAATAAGGCATGTAGACAATGTGTTCACATTTACATTTTAAGTGATACAAATGCCGCAGGATCATTATATTTTATTTTGGGAGAACAATAACTTCTATTTCTGTTTTTCTGCGCTTGAGCTCACCATGGCAAATCTACCTCTCTGAAGAAAAACACCATCTGCATAGAGAGCATGGTGATACTGCACTAGCTGATACAGTCAAGCAGCCGCCAGAGGAAATATAAAATGTATTCCAAGTGCAGCCCTTGAGAATTTTAAACACACTCGTTCACGTTGATTTCAGAGAGCCAACTGATTGGGTTAGAGGTAACACAATATGAACCATAATTTTTACATGCTGATCCATCAGACTTTCAGTTCATTTTGTATTGCCTCTTTTCATTGATTCATTTTTGAGGTCAGAGTAAATTACTTTTGTGAGAAATGATTGAGAATGAATTCATGTGAAGATCAATGCATTCATTCTCAGAGCATTCAGTTGAACTCTTGATAATTAACTGATAAGTAAAAGCAGAAGTGTTAGAGTAGTTAGAGTAGTGGTAAAAAATGAAATTGTACAGATCCCCAAGACTAAGCTGAAAAGACTTTTTATAGACTGTTAATAGATTTTCTTTACCGTTTAGAGGCTTTTCTAGCATTTGTGAAAGTATTAATGTTACTGCATGTGGAACAAGTTTACATACTTTAAAAGCCTGATCTACATTTTAAGCATTCATATAGTTCTTTGCTTGGTTAAATGATTCTGTTAATGAAGCACATGCTGTATATATGCTGTACTCTTTGAGACTGAGTGGTGCACACTAACAAATTGATGGCATGTTGTGTTCAAATTTAAGTAGCTCTATGCATGTGACTGACATAACGCAGAGATGTTCAGACAATAAGCCATTTGTTGTACTGTGTTTCACATGACCCTTTAAAATGTTTATTACCTGCCCACTAGATATGGATCAATGTATGCCAACAATATTTTAACACATATGTTAGATGTTGTTGTTGTTTGTGTCATCACTTGGTAATCAGAGGATTCAATGTGTCTTCCAAATCCAGTCTAAGCAGAGAATTAGCTTTCAAGGCCCTCCCACATAATTATGATTTTGTCAACAGCAGTGTAGCAGCAGCTAATTCAAACGCAACTGGCAAGATCCAATGCTACTTTTGAAAAGGTCCACAGAGTGATGTGGCTTTATACAGTTATATAGCAATACAAGCACCAGTAAGAACACAAACAAAAACCTCCTACTTAACAACCTGCCTATACAGGGAATGAAGGCCTCCGGTTAAGTGCTTAGACTATTAAACAAACTGTGTTGCAAAGTTTTGTTAATACAGAAAGGATGAGTTTGTTCTGAAACAAGGAATATAGATTACTTGATAATCTATAATTATTCATTTAGTATAAATTAACATATACAATATATTAATTAATTTTCTGTAACCGTTTTATGTTTACTAGGGTTGCGGGTACCCGGAGCCAATCTCGATTTCTATAGGCGCAAGACAGGGACTCGTGGGGCGCCAGCCCACCCCAGGGCTGTGGGAGAAACCGGAGACCCCGGAGGAAACCCATGCCACCATGACGAGGACATGAAAACACTACACAGACCAGGACCCAGATTCTAACCCTCAACCCTCAACAGCACTACCCACTGCGCCACCATGGGGCCCCATATAGAACATATTAAATATGTAATATATGTATACAAATATGACCATAAAAAATATAAATATTGTATATCACCAGTCAGCCACTTTTAAACTCATAGCTTCTGCAAAGTCAAAGAATAAAAAACGTGATTCTATATTTTGTACCACTGTTACAATCATAAATCCTTTTTTTGGGAAAGCGTACAGTACCTTGGTTGGAGCTGTTGGAAGGGAAGAGGTCTGTTTTCTTGAGGGTTCTGAAATGGGTACGCTTGCTGGCCTGGCTTTCTCCATACAGGCCGATAGACTGGACCTGGACTATGTAGTCTGTCTCCTCTTCCAGGTCCCAAAGCACACAGGCTCTGCTGGTGGTGTTCACCTCCCGAATAAACCGCTGCACGTGGCCATCTTGCCTCTAAAACAGCAGCAAATGCAGAAAGCCTTGATCAGCACTTTTCTGTCCTGTTGTGCTATAGCTAGTCATGTAGAAACCACCTTTTCTATCGCATTACCAAGATCACAACACCTCATTCTGTTAGGAGAAAAAAACACGAACCTTAGGCTTCCGGCCAGTGTCGCATTCGTTCAGATTGGGTCTGGTAAACTGAAGTAAACTCTTGTCAGCAACTTAAGTTTGGTAAACTGGAGTGAACCAGTATCAGCTGCTCCATTACTGCTTTTTTCTTTCATGTTTTATTGCCTGGCAAGGGATTTTTCTTCTTAATGCACCATAATTGCACATTCAGAAAGTGCTCTTTAAAGCCTTATATACACAATATGGCTTTTTCACTTCAGCCTGCTCACATTTGTGGAAACAGCACTGTTCTCTAAATGGGTTCAAGTCACTTCGGCCTACATTCACACCCTGAGGCAGCCTTTAGGTGTTTTGAGGAGTTTGATGGAGGCTCTCATTAAGTTCTTCAGTAATGAATAATACATTTATCCAAGAACACAACTCATAAAGCTATTATGAGAGCGAGAGCCTGTTGCGTAACGTGATGTACAGCTCTATCTGTAATTGGTTGGATGTGGAATGCATTCTGTCATTTACAGGGAATAATCGCACTTGAATAATGCATGGAGAAATCTAAGCATCAATGGCATTCTTCAAAATAAAGCACTGACAGATTTAAAGTCCTTGCCAATTATTTCTATATTCTGGGACTTTATACCATACCTCAATCAGACATCGCCCCTGTATGGAGTGTAGTAATGGAAAACCAGCAATCTAAATAATGAAAAAATCTCACACCAATGTTCCAAGTTCTTCTATAAAGCATAGGATAAATCAACCAGAAACAAACACACTGTTGATACCCTTGATTTCAGAAGAAACACTGGTGAGTAGGCATTGACAGACCTTTGGCCATTAAGTGTAAAATGAGAAGTTAATCTTAGAGAATCGCATACATTTAAAGATGACTTTCCTGAAATGATCCTCTTCCATGACATTTGAAAAGTAATAAAAACTGTCAGCTGTTTGGACCTTAAAGAAAGGAAACAATGAGGGTATCCAAGCCACAAATGTATCTGAACATGAGTTACAGCACTTACCTGTTGGAGGATAGAGAAGCCAATGATGACATCACCTTCTGGAACCTCCCATGACACTGTTGCTGAGTCGGCTCTCAGGTTCATGACTGACACATTTACTGGAGTTGGAGGGCGGTCTAAGAAACATTAGAATGATTTCATTATTGTTGAATTTATGTGGATAAACCATGGAGTCATCCAAAATATATTCTG
>JBBPDC010034340.1:0-12122 GCA_037974485.1 Hemigrammopetersius urotaenia | reverse complement strand
TGTTTTTGAAGAAACAGTGGTAGCTGACTGACACTGATCACTATATCTATGCCACAGTGTGGCCTGTCTGACTTCACACTGAAAATATTGTTTAATAAAAACCACATGCAAGTCTATTGCAAACCAAATATTACTCAAAACTCAAAAAGTTGATGTGACTGAAAAAAATGGTTTCGAAAAGTGTGTTGATGCTTACAAAAAAAAAATGTTGGCCTGTGTAACAATTACCACTACCTGTGTTTTTCAAAATGGCACAAAATGCAAATGCCCATAAAGAACAAATATGAACAATTTCTTTTATTTTAAGGCTTTCAACACAAAGGGAAAAAAACCCACCTTTGAACACGGGAGAGCCACAAGGGATCTCTGTGGGTTTTCCCCACCCACTTGTGGGCGGAGACTATCCTGAAAGTTCTCCGGGTCCGGAGAGTGGCAGAGAAAGTGTAGCAATCAGTGAGTGTGTAGGAGAACAAAGAACGGTTTTAGACTTTGTATTTGTTGAAATCCCATTGATTGTCATTGTACTGTGTACAGGAATTCAATTCAATTATACCCATCAACCCTTATTCACCCATGCTTTGGTAACTTAATAATAAGGGTGGCAGTCTGGTTGGACTTGAATCTGGTTGGACTTGAATCTGGTTGGACTTGAATCTGGTTGGACTTGAATCTGGTTGGACTTGAAAGTACAAACTGTTGGACCATAAGCCCACATTAGAACACCTTACATTTGAATGTATGTAATTGGAATGATTCCAGTTGAATTATGGTACAGATATAAGAAGTCTGCCGAGTGAAGGGCAGTGATATCGCCTACTAGACCACACCGGTCATACGTCGGCTGAGGCTCAGCAATGGTGAGGAAAGAAAACTAGGCTGTAATGTTTTGCTTAAGGTCATTTTCCAATGAGAAGCCTGTTTTTTCGCACCAGGACCCGTAAGACTATAGTTAAGCCACTATTCGCAGTCCTCTTCGCTCTTTATAGCTGAGCTCCTGGCCATTTCACAATGCACTTCGCTCCCACTTCTCTGGACAAACTTGGTGGGTTCTCTTAACTTAAAAGTGAGTGGGGCTTTCACAAGTTGCTCTCTGAAGAAAAAGCGCCCCGAGCTACAATTACTCGCTCTTTAAGCGAGAACCCCTGTTGCCCTTTTCCGAAAAGGAGAGTTTTATGCCCAAACCACTCCATCTAAGTACTGAGCCCTAACTGCGCCATGTTTTGGTGAAGTGCTAGCAAAATCAACCGACTGCTTTTCTCACTGACAAGGAAAACGAGAGCGAGCCAAAAGTCTGCTTTGTGACTTTCTCGCTCTGTAAGACTCTCACTCGAGTTCCCGGGGGTCCACTCTACCCAAGCCACAGATTGACAGCTGTTATCAGCATCTGCATATCAAAGGCCCACCCTGATCCCCGCTGTTATTGATGTTTCATGTCGGAGGATGCCTCCAGCATGGGGTTCCTCCAGATTGCCCAGTGGAAAATATATTTAGTGTACACAAACACAACATTCAAGACAAGACTGAGAAGCCTTGGCCTTGCTCACACACTAAATTCTAAGTATAAAGCTTATATAGAGTTCACTTTCTCTTTCCTTCTCTCCATTTGTACTAGTAGGTCCAAATATCAGCTGATGTTTTGAGTTTTGCTTATAATGAAAATGCTCTTCCTAAGTAGAATACCGTATCCCACTTTTTACCAACTTTTAATTCTAAACACATCCATACACCACACTAGCACATTCTTATTGGTTTGTAATTATCTGTGGTGATGTTATCCTCACCAGGAAGTGTACAGAATTGCAACTGCAGAACAGAGGAGACCCCCCTCAGGTACAATTTGGTTTTTACTGTACACACAGTGCACAAAATTAATAAATAAATACATATGTAATGATTACCTAGAGAAATATCATAATTTCAAAGGCTAATATTGTGATCATTAACAAAAGATCTATTGTGTTTATAACTATCAATGTACGTTAATGAGATTTTAAGGTCGAATTCATTTGAAGATCATCTCTATTCTCCCATTTTCAGAACATTTGACACAGTGTAAATGGCGTTTTCAAATGATGTATAAAAATGGTTTTGCTCCAACAGTGAGGCTGAAAGCTGGACTGCCCAGTCTTATGCACAAAGGGGAAAAGTGGCAGCAGGTTTACTTTCCACTCAGGCAGAAACACACCTGATTCCACTTGTTTAATTAGTAGAGCTCAAGCTTCCAACAGTTGATATGAAGCTTCTGCTTTGCTGGAAAGAAGACTTGCAGTAGACATTTGCGGACCAGACCAGACTTCACTGCTTCACAGATGTGGCCTTCAGGTGCAGGTCTTTGTGGAGGTTTAACCAAAGGAGTCATTCATTTTGAATTATACAATTATTAGCAATGATGGTTCTATTAACGATTAAAAAGATTATTGAGCAAAATTCTTTCTAGGATAGATAGAACCACTGTTTGACCAAGCCAAGAATCATGTATGCATTCAAATCTTTCAAGTTCTATACAGCATTTGCCAGTCCTAAAGAACCATTGGAGAACCATTTTTAAGGTACATTTGACCACTCAGCATCGTGAACGATGTTTAGTTGAGGCCCCAAACCTCTTTCTTGCAAGCAAAGTGGACTCCATCAACTGGTACTGCAGACTTTCCAGACTAGCTCAGAAGACATCTGGTATAAAACCAGACATGGGTCAAACTCCGTCTTCGTGGCTTTTTAACAACTTTTTGGGCGGTTTTTTTCTATTCACAGAAAAGGATTTTGTTGTCAGCTGGCATCCTAAAACACCTCACCACCTCCAAATCATTATCATAATGATAATAACTAACCTCAAATCGACAGCTGGTGATTCCATTCGCCTTCCCTGGATTCTGGATTCACGTTTTTACCCCAAAGCTTTCTTGGCGTATGGTAAAAGGTGGTATCAAGTCTGAACCACCAACCTAAATCCATATTTTATGCATGACTCTCCAATCAAATTATCTAGGTCACGGTTTGAGGTTGTTTTTGAGTGGTTTTCTCCAAGCATACGAAACAGAGATTGAATTGAACAAGATCCAATCAAATCAAGAGCCACACACACCAGCAGCTGGAGCACGCAGGCCAGCCAGAACGGCGTGTATAAACTGCTGCGTATGGAAAGTGAGTGCATGAAGCTTCATAAGACCTTCACATGTGCTGCATAACAGAATGAAGAAGAATTAATGGAACTATTAGTCTGAGGGCAGCCTGATAGATTATAGTCACGAAGGTGATATGAATGTTTGTACTGGTTTTAATTCAAACTATCAGCCCATTACTTTGAATTATTGCTTAGTCAAATGGTCCAAAGACCTTTTCCATTTCCTTCATTAGTGTCATGTGTCATATTTTATTACCTTGTGCAATAGCCTTACTGTGTGCACTTTTTTGTGTGCTAAATCATTCCATCTTGTGCAATGTCTTGTTATTATGTGCAATAACAATAATGCACGTAACAATAAGGTGTATATTATTATGTGTTACTAGTAAATCATTTTTTCTATAGCATTTATTTATCTCATTTATCTATAGTATTAATATCCCTGCCTTCTGTGTATATAGCACAGTGTATTTTGGAAAGTACTTTTCAGAGAATTTCTGCCGGGTTTTTATTTGGCTTTTATATTGACTTTTATATTTTATATTGTTCTGGTCTCTGTGTGTCTGTGTAGTTGTAATGTAAGATATTTCCTCTATAATCAATAACGTATTTTGATTGGGATTCAAAAGCCCCACTTTTGATAAATGTACTGGCACTGGCACTGAAACTACTTCAACAAATTTAGACTTGGCTCCTCCAAAATGTCGTTGTTCTTTGGGAATAATTCATTTTTGCATTACAACATAAACACCAGTGAAGTGCTCAAGGGAACGGATTGTCATGATCGGCGAATTCCTGCCAGAACTCACCCCGTTGGCCCTGCTCAGAGCTTGGAAGTAAATGCTGTAGCTCTTGGCAGGAGACAGTGGCGCGTTCCAGTAACCGTTATAGGTCTTGTTGTCCCCTATGGTGAAAGGCTGTACCACCGCTAGGCTGACCGGGGCGAGCTCGGCTGCAAAGTAATGCGCCGAGTCCAGGACGGAGGCATTCCGGAAACTGACAGGGACGGAGAAACACTCGGTGACGTCCGTCGCTCGCCGAACTTTCTGCTTCCGCTCTTCCTGAACCACCACTTGGTACGCGCTGGAAAAACAAAAACAATGCTGCAGTTAAAAACAATGGAGAACGCTCCAAAAAACATTACATATTCAGGTCAGAACCTAAACAGTCATGATTAAGAGGTACTTGAGTTTGCAGGGTATCTTCTAGCATAAACAAGCAAAAATTTGACATTTCTGCTCCTTTACTAAATAAAATGTCATAACTGTATAGAACAAAAAGGCACATTAGGTCAAATGTTTAATGACATGAAAAATGAATCTACTCTTTGACTGAATAATAAGTATTTAAGAAAAAGAAAGGTGATCCACCAGGTGTTACTGAAGAAAATTGTATCAAGTTGTACGGTCATGGGACTAAACTTCACTTATGTGGACAGTCATGTCCTGTTAGTAACCTGGTTGACACATTTTGAGGACATGAAAAGTTTCAGCAACTTTAATGTGATGTTTTGATTAAGATCTACTTGTATATCATTGCAGTCGGGGTCAAACTTTATATCCAATTTTGTCTTCTCGAGAGGAGCTTCTATCCTTGGATGGCCTGAGGATAGAAGCTCCTCTCGAGTCTCTCTGTTTTGGCCATGATAGTACGGAGCCTTCTGCCAGATTGCAGAAGTTGAATCATCCCGTTACTCAGGTGTAGCCCTAATCGTAGAATGTTCCTCAGGACAAACACTTCAGAAGTTAATGAAACAGCTCCAGTAACATGTTACAAAGTTCTTGTCCTCATGGCTGCCTGGCAAAAATAGCCGTGTCCTGGGGTGCTCAACTTCAGTCCAGCAGAGTTTCATGGTTTCACTGGACCTCATTAAACTCATCTGTTACCTGCTGGAGCCCAGACCTCCAGGACCAGGCTTGAAGACCCCTGGCCAACCCTAAATACACTACATTTCTTAATGGAATTATTTTTTCGTGATTATTATTAATGAGGAATATTTATGCAAATCTTAATTGGCTATCATCATGTTACTAAAGTAATAAGTCACTCCAGGTGCTGAGGTACTGTGACCTGAACACCTGTAAAATGGATGTATGTGGTAAATTCACTAAAAAGCACTGGGTCTTATTGCTTTAATGCAGTCTAATTAGAGCTCTGGCCCAGACTATACACTCTAAAGAGCAGTTCAAAGAACCTTCTGGATTCACAGGAAACTGACATAACAAAAAAGGCCCAGTTTGCAGAACCTTATTTGGATGATGGGGACCATCCTATGAGGCTTCATCTGTTCATATTTGGAATTAAGTATTCCATTAAGCTCCATCAGGACAGTCTGCCCATCACGTCTTTCAGCTGTTAAGCCTCTCGGGGTTCTCAAAACAGAACCAGTATCAAGATGTTAATTAGGTTGTAATCGGTTTACAAATCATTAATAAGTGGTTATAGCAGTTATAACAGTCGTCATACCTTAATACAGGTTCACTATATATACCACTATATATACCAGAGTGATCGTGTTTTAATGGTAGTAGCATGTTAACAAAGACCTGATGAAGCTGACATTCTGCCTGAGACGAGATCAGCTCAGCAACTCAGCAAGATCTGAGATCTTCCAAATAGCGAGCCTGCAACAATGTACGACAATGATTATAACTATTGTATAGCTGCTTATTAGTGATTTATAAACTGTTTACAACCTAATTAACAACCTGATTATGAATCATGCATTAACCCATTCTAAGGGTATACAGTATAAGGGGTCTATATAAGGGTCTTAGTGTAAAGTGGTACCAATATATTTAACCAGAGGCCAGAAGTTTGGGCCCAACCTACGTGGCTTTCTCAAGATTTCATCACAAGAAAACACTTAAAACAAATTTGATTGTCTGTAGTAACACAAATGCTCAAACTACTGGTTCTGAGGAGAGTAATCAGGTCTATCTTTAGTGCACCAAGATTCAGTTCTCAGGGTTCTCAAAACAGCTCGAGAACTTGCATGTTCTGAAGAGAAGGCACAATTAGGCATACGATTCATTACAAAGCCAGCAGAGGGAAATCTCGACTGCGGCAATTAGCCCAAAGGAGAAGAGGAGGAGGAGGAGGGGTTGAAGTCGGACGGGCCTTTATGAAAGGGCTTGTCAAGGGGGGGCTTGAGGACGTGGAGGGGCCGGGGCTGCGTTTCAGTCCGCAGACTTCATGAATAGATAAGAACATCTTTTGAGCTTTCATCGCTAATAGTGCTTGTTTGCAATTATGTCTATTTATGCTGCGAACATACTTCACAATTATGTGCAATTAGGGAAATGTATGTTTCGCCGAAAAAGATGATGGCAAATAATTCTAGCCTCTAATTTGCCGTCTTTCATAAGGATAATTACTTATGACCAAAGAAGCCTGCCTGTCACCCAGCTATTTATTTATTTATTTATTTATTTATTTATTTCTAAAATGCATTTATACCTTGAACTTCAGACTTTCAGTGCAGGGAAGAGGAGAGGGAGAGAGGGAGAGAGAGAGATGGATTGTACTGTTATGTGCAATGGGGCACCTATTTTAGCTCGACTAGAGCTCCAGCAATTATGAGCAATTTGCAGAGAGTTCACAATATATTTAAAAAAATATATATATCTATAAAAAACAGATGCTATTAATGCTCTAGATTACCTCACACTTTTCATAACTATTTTACTCCTGTTAACACTGACTAACACTGCTAGTAGCCTTAGCATTACAGATACAATTACCTTTAGAGGTGCTACTATTAGAATTACAGTAATTATTAGTATTATTATTAGTGATTACTCTTAGTACTAGTATTAGTAATTAATATTAGTATTAGAGATACTAGCAATGGTAATATTAACATGACTATAAATACTACTAATGTTTAAGCATAATATTAATACGCAAGAGTAGTATAAAAGTAATAATATTTAGGAGAAAGATTTAAAAGTAGTATTTAAATATTACTCTTAAATATTAACATTACTCTTAAATGTTACTCTTTAACTAAGAATGATAACTATTATAACTAAACCACCTCTTCACAGTGCAGTCCTTTACTAACTGGTTTTAATGGTAAAAGCCTGTTTCTGGTTTGTTTCGTTGTATTTCTCATCGGAGTGTGAGGCCTGCATGTGGTGTTGGGGCTGAAAGTGAAGACAGAGAGAGGCTCTGTTAGTCTGCCAGCATGAGCCCGAACGGACCGGGACCCCCTTAAAGGCTTTGAATACAAATGACACTATTTTGAATGAGAGCTTTTAAAGCCCCCAGGTTGCTAAACATCTCCACTGGTTCCTTCGTTGGAGCTCTGGACGAACAGAGAGGAGAAATGTGCGTTTCTTCTTCAACATGATTACTGAGTGTCAGTATCTCTGTTTAAACCCAGCTTTAGCTGAGACTATCAGGCAGAAAAAACCTCGGCTGGAGATGTTGCCCTTGGTGTTCACTGATGACCTGAAGGACAGTTTGGGTCAGTGTTTTAGGCTCCAAATATGATTCAAAGAATCCAAATCTTCTTCATGCTTGAGAGATGATTGAATCCTTAGCATTTATTTAATAGAAAAAATACCTCTTGTATTTAGCAGGGACTGATGCTTAGTTATGGGAGAAGTTTCTTACCTGACTGGGGCACCTCGAGACTGGGCGGGCTTCAGAAGAACAGTAATGGTGGTTTCAGTCTCGTTGAGAGGAGAGTCAGTCTCATATTCAGGCATTGATGGAGCTGTGGACACAAAATGCATGAATAATTAACAATTTATAATAAGTGTAATAAACTTGTTTCTTCTTTAATTTGCACTTGACATACACAGAAACATACATGTTTGCATACAGCGGTTACCAAGGCAATCAGGCACCTGAACAGAATAAACAACCAGCACGTAGATGAGGGGACGTGGCGCACAGGGCAAAACGTAAACAACCAGCAGGAGGACGAGGGGGCATGGCGCACAAGGCCCGGGTGTCACAGTAAGCTGTACTCGGAGGCGAGAGGTTTGAAAGTATAATGTTATTTATTTTTCCTATTTGCTGATTGGCTGCTGCCCTGTGATGCCTTTTTTGCTGTTCTTCTTACAGCCCTGTATTTTTATTACAGTAAATTAAATGAATTTATTACGTATTTACCTGCTTATACCAAACAAAAATGTCAGCGCATACAAAAGAAAACACTGCTGCATGAATTACAGTACAGTCTACATTGGTACGGTAACATCAGTATTTACATTCTAGCAGGAGACACTGCGGGAGGAGTCCACTTTGTCTTCTAACAGATAGAAGACAAAATGGACCATGAAATTTGAACAAATCACACACTATGTTGCCTCAAAGTGTTAAGATCACTAAACAAACAGTGACTGAGCATTAAAGTGTGCTGAAGGCTTTGCAAGATGCCATAGAAGAACCACCTTTACATGAAGAACTTCAGAGAAGCGCTTTTGAGTTTGACGAGCCCGTTGAACGTATAAAGAACTTCTATATAAGGTGATGTTTTATATTACATGATGGTTCTTTAATGCTTAAGAAAGTATTTAGATTTCTTTTCAAATATGATTATTCAAGGAACTGGAGTCTTTAAGAGTGACCATGACATACAGTATACATGGATATTATTCCTGTTTTAAACACACATTTACAGTTTAATGGTTAATATACAACTGCCCTGCTCTATACTATTCTGTACTGTCCTGTAGTTAACTACACTATACTGTACATCAGTGTACTATTCTATACTATACTGTCCTCTACTCCCCTATACTGCACTCCACTGTTTCGCACTCTACTGCACTGTACTATACCATACTGTACTGAACTACACTGTGCTATACTGGACTACAATGCACTGTCCTGTACTTTACTATAATGTCCTGTACTGTACTGTGCTGTCCTGTCCTATCTTGTATTGTAAACTGCACTGTACTGCACTGCACTGTCCCTGTACTGTACTGTAGACTGTACTAAACTACACTGTATTATACTACACTGTACTGTTTTGTAATCTGTACTGTACTACACTCTATTAAACAACTCCATAATGTGCTACACTGTACTGTTGTGAACATTATGATCGTATTTCAATTCATGTTATTTGGTGCAGATGTTTATTCATGCTTGATGTCATAACATTATTATTATTATTATTATTATTATTATTATTATAGAGGCCACACCAAGGCATGTTAACTTTGCAGCGAAGGCGCTGAAATATTGTTTTGACAAGTACCAGCAGTGTGTAATTATCTTTAAAATCTCTCTCCATCTCTCTCTCTCTCTCTCTCTCTCTCTCTCTCTCATTAGATTCAATGAACAGCTCAGATCTAATAAATCGTGTTTGCCATGCACTTGAAATGCCACGTCATTATGAAATTACGCTGGTGGTCTGTTGATGCCGTCGGCAACAGAAACACAGCAGAGAAGTTTGCGGAAAAGACAAAGACATTGTTTACAGCTGCTGTTCTCTGGAAAAGATTGTTAACACACACCTTAATAATATTACAATAATCAGATTTATTAAAACCGATCAATCAATTTATCAAATAGGGGCGTGAAAAAACACAATTTTAATTGTGTTTTTTTTATTTAATTGAACATCCCATAGAAACATCACAATTTCTATGAATTGTGCATTAATGTGGCTCTGTAGAGACCGAACTCATAATTTTACGTGGAAATCCCCACAATAATGTGGAAACTGCAAATGGGAAAGAGAGAGAGAGAGAGAAAGGGAAAGAGAGAGAGAGAAAAGGAAAGAGAGAGAGAGAGAGAGAAAGAGGGAGAGAAAGAGAGAAAAAAAGAGAGCGAGAGAGAGGAGAAGATGAAGAGAAAGGGAGAGAGAGAGAGTGAGAGAGAGGGAGAGAGAGAAAGAGAGAGAGAGACAGAGAGAGAGAGAGAGAAGAAGAGAAAGGGAAAGAGAGAGAGAGAGAGAAAGGGAAAGGGAAAGAGAGAAAGGGAAAGAGAGCGAGAGAGAGGAGAAGACGAAGAGAAAGGGAGAGAGAGAGAGAGAGAGAGAGAGAGGGAGCGGTGGGGGGGGGTCATGATGGGGAATACAGGATGTGAGTGCTCTCTCTCACCTGCGATCTTCGTGGCGATGCGGGTGGTGACGGGGGGTCCGAAGCCTTTGCTGGTGCTGGCCTTCAGGGTGAAGTAGTAGGTGGTGCCGGGGTAAAGTCCCACAAAGAGATGGTGGGTTTCGTTTTGGAGCTTGAAGACGCGGCCGTGCTGCGTACTCAGGTCAGCGCTGGGGTCCAGCGAGCTCAGAGCCTTGTATGTGATCTGAGGGAAAGATCACAGAACATTAAATACCAAAAATAATGCTAAGATTGAAAAATAAACGCAAATGAATCAATGATACACAGTGATTGGAAAAGTGGGAGGGTTTTCACTACTGTGCTCTCAAACACCTGTTATATCTAATATATAACATTACATCTTATATCATTAAATTACATCTGAGGAAAATTTGGATTTTTTTATTTATCTGTGTGTTTTATGGTACACTGCTCCTATAAAATTGTATTAATTAGTGCAGGTGAAAGTTTTTGTACAAGTTTCATTAAAATACCCCCCTCCCTTGCCTTTATCACAGCGGCACCGTTTCACCACATTATTTCCAGCAATCTTTGGAAACAACTTGTGTCCAAACCCTCCCAGCAGCTTTTAAAGCAGCAAACAGTTCTGTCTGATTTTCTGGAGCTCATTTGGAACTCATCGCTGCATCTCAATGGGAGAAAGAAGGAACTGTGTGATGTTGAAGAACTGAGTGATACTTCAACACAAAGAAAATGTTGATCACTAAAGACAGACCTGATGTGTCAAAAACCACTAGTTTGAGCCTCTGTGGCTAAATTATGTGTTTCTACAGACTATAAAACACTGAAAGCCAGTCAGTTACATTTATTTTAAGTATCTTTAAGGTTTTCTTGTTTTTTTTTAAACAAAAACATCCTGTTTAGTGATCACCTGAATCACCTGAATTAATGAGGAAAAGTATAAAAACACTGCTGTAATCCACACTCTCCTCTCACAATGAGACCAGTTGGATGGTAAACAGTACTAGAAGTTTCTCAAATGTCATTATTTTGTTTAAGAGAGAACGAGAGATTTTTTTTATTCATGTTCTGTAAACGCTGCGTCATTTCTCTTATTCTGATGTTTTGATATTTCCTTTAAAATTATGCTTTAAAAAGCAATACTTTTATTTGGAAATGAGGATAAATATTGTCAGCAGTTCTTAAAAATGAAGGCAAAGCTGTTCAGTTCAATATTCGCAGCTATTAAATGATAAAACCTGAGAAACTTTTTGCAGTGCCTATTTTTTCCAGAGCTGTTTGAGCTTGTTCCGTTTATATCTGCTGTCTGCTGTCTGCTATACTCCTGATGGTGCAGTTTAATAACATTTATTTTACACTGAAATGAACTGAAATCATTGATTTTTATTGTTTTTGATCAAGCATATGAAAATAAATATTGTTCTGTGGGTGTTTTTCTGCTACACAGGAGGGAAATCAGTAGCACACTGAGCTCCAGTTCCACTGGCTGATCCATTTCACTCTGACCAGCAGGGACACGCCTGCCCTCAGAGCGCCGGGACTTGTCACAGAAATGTTGAGTTAAGGTAGTGCAGCGTTAAATTTGACAGATCAGTCAATGGCGGTTTCTCTCGCAGATACACACGCGGACACACACACTCAGTCAGTTCATATCTGTGTGGAGATTGATGTTGGAGTAAATTGATAAGTACAGGGTTTGGGGGCAATCAAAACATTTTAGCCTTGATGTTTCACAGTTCACGACTCCATTTAAGGATTCAAATCAAATAAATTGACAGCTGGGTGCCTGGCAGGGCTGCTGCCTGAAAGCTTTTCATGCATAGTGGGTGACACACACATACACACATTCACACACACACACACACACACACACACACACACATACACACACACACACACACACACACACACACATACAAACACACACACATATACATACACACAGACAAAGATGC
>JBBPDC010034321.1:0-12122 GCA_037974485.1 Hemigrammopetersius urotaenia | reverse complement strand
ACACACACACACACACACACACACACACACACACACACACACACACACACACACACACACACACACACTGCTTTGAAAATCACATTAAGCGAAAAAACGAAAACGAAGTTCATTTGTTGATTGTACCACAAACGCGAGAGCCCCGTGCCGACGGGTAGCCGTGTGTATACACCTTTGAAAACGTTTTACTGGGCAGGGCTGAAAGTCAGCAACCATACTTTGGATCGTTTGGCTTTCTCCGCCATCATCCCTCCATAAGCGCGAGCTCTCTCGTATTGTGTGCGCAGGAACTCTGTGTACTGCGGATAGACTGCATTTCGTGCGTGAGATTGCAAATAACGGCAGTGCAGGCGAATAACGAGTATTATAAAAAGTTACAAAAGGCTGGTCAGGTACAATATGCTAGGTAATGTTTATTTAACAATAATAATAAATAATTTTTTATTTCTCCAGTACCGACAGCAGAAGCGTTAACGTCAGAGCTTATCAGTCCCCCGGTCTTTTATAATTAGGCACCAGGGCCGATTAAGTACCGGGTCTCGATACCCATGCCTAATCACAAGAGAGGAGGCTGCTGCAACTAATGATTAGGCTTTTCAGTTCTCTGTATATGCTATGTAGTCCAAAAAAGTGCTATGGAGGTCAAACGAGAGGGACAGAGTTAAGACAATGAACAAAACTAAATCCTAATCCTCTGACAATGTGGATGTGGCCAAAATGTAAATGATGGGTATGGATGCAGAGATGAGTTTCTGGCAGGAATGTGATTGGTTAACAGATGTCCATATCAATGCCTGTAGTAGATTTACAGACAATTAAACTAATGCACATTTCTGAACAAGCTTGCTTAATCAATTACTTTATTGACTGTTGTTCTCATTCTCATTATTTTTTTCAGTGGCAAAGATTTTGCTGTCCTCAGCTGCCACAGAAAATGTTATTAATGGAAACACTGTTTTTTAAAAAGTGGAATAGGCCACAGTCTAGAGACCACAGGTCCAGACTACAGCCATAGTGCTAAGGCCTAGTATGTGGTCACTAGTTGCATTAGAATGTGAACAGGAATAGTATGTTTTGTATGTTTTGTGTATTGTGCAGACTTACTGAGGCTGCCGAGCTGTTTGATTATGGCAGCCAGGCTGCTGTTGGTGACGCACTCAAGTTCGCTGGTGACCCCATCAGGCAGAGCCCCCCTGCACAAGTGCCGGGGCTCTATACTCCTCTTTACCAGTGGCATGGCTTACTACTGCAGAGTGAGAGAGAGTGAAAGAGACACAGAGAGAAAGAGACAGAGAGAGAGAGAGACAGAGACAGAGAGAAAGAGTGAGAGACAGAGAGAGAGACAGAGAGAGAGAGAGACAGAGACAGAGAGAGAGAGAGACAGAGACAGAGAGAAAGAGTGAGAGACAGAGAGAGAGACAGAGACACAGGCAGAGAGAGTTAGTTTAGAGCTGAAATTATTCAAACTGATCAATAATAAGAAACAAACATTTCCATTTTCTAATTTTCAATTACAATTTCAAAGCACCTTCAGTTCATAGCTTTTGCTTCATAATTGTTGGTGATGTTCATATTCTAATTAATCAGAGACACAAGAGATTAACTAAAGAAAGGGTTAATGTTCAAATAACGAATGGAAAGAAGGCTCAAATCGGGCTTCATGATCGGCAAACAGTTTGGGAAAAAAGAAGCAAAACGAAAGCCTTCCAGGGAGGACAGGACCAAACCAACGAGAGCATGGCAGTAGAACAGCAGGAAGACGGCACAATGTGAAACAGCAGAACGAATTCAAGTACTGAGCCATCTTTCACACATCCACTCTAAACACAGAGGGGGCTCAGCGCCTCGGACGCTCTGATGAGGGATGATGGCAGGAGAGCTTCACATTAAAGAGATTCACATTAAGGCTAGTATCTCCGGTCCACCGCCCGCACCAAGCTGCTCCGCTGATGAGCCTGGTTTGTATGCATGCATGTGTGTGTGAGAATACCCCTGGGGCCAATTCACATCTCAAGCTGTTTCACACCACTGCAGAGAACACAGAACAGAGACCTAATGAGCCACTGGACACACACACACACACACACACACACACACACACACACACATACACATACACATACACATACACACATACATAAACACACTTTTCATTGTGACATGGTCTTTTGCCATTTTGTGTACTTCAATGTTATCAGAGTAGATGCATGTATCAAATATTGAATATATTTTTAAAATACTACAATAATATTAAACAATGATACTTCGCACTGCTGTATCCATTTAATATTTTGCAGAAAAACAATTACAGATTTTTTTAATCCTACCTCTAGTATCCTCTCACACAGTGTCTGATACCAGTTTTAATGGGCTAAAAAGTTTACAAATAACAGAGCAAAGGTTATTTTACCTTTCAGGGCGAGGTTTCAATTGTATTTCTCAATAGTTTTGGTTGAACACTGTTTTACTGACACTCTCAACTGTACTAGTCTGAAACTAGTCTGTTTTCCCTGTGCTAACACAGAGGTTACCCACTGGTTTCTACTAGTTTTAGCAATGCAAAGATTGTGAATGTACAATTTGGTTAATTCGCTTTTTATACTACTCTTCATTAAAAATGGTTAGTCCTTTTTATCTGTGCTGTTTTTGTTTTCCCAGCAATAGAGCTTTTAGAAATCTATTGCTGTGTTAACAAGATGAGACCCATACTGGGATGGGAGTTTAGGCTATATTGCACATTAGGCTATAGGCAATAGTCTTGACATCACTAAAATTAAAAGTTGTAATATTACTATACTGGTGTGGCAATATCCAATGTTACATTCGGCTGCTAAATCTTAACACAGCCAATGCCAGCCTATGTAACAAAGTGAAGTGTGCTGCACGAGGCTAATAGTGATTCAGTGAAAGCAGCTGGACAAGTAAGACTGTTCTACCCAAGTCAGCGAATAAGCTGCAGTGCTGGTTAGCTGTTAGTCTGCTAATTGCATTTGCTCATTCACTGAGGCACTGAATCTTGTTTATGTCTACAAGAGTTAAAACTGTAGCTATTTCTGTAGCTAGTAGCTTGGGCAATGTAGCTACTGAATCTCAGTTCAAGTTCAAAATGATGCCTTCAGTCTAGGAAGGTCTTTAGTGAGGGAAAGCTTAAGCAGTAAGAGCCTGCAGCAATAATCCACCTGACAAGACACTCAAAAAGCCATTACGGCACATGAACAGGGGCTGCCAAAAGCATGGCACATCACCCTAAGTGCGGCTGACCTGTGACGCGCCAGATTCACTCATGATTAACCCACAAGATAAATCAGGTGTACTAAAGCGAGGTGAATGTGACCCTCTCCATCCCCTGGACTGGTGTCTGAAAGGCCCTCACAGAAACATGCTTTTCCTTCATTGGTTTATTGTGAATTTCTTTAAGGATTACAACAAAGACCTTCTCAACTAAATATCAAGCATCAAAATAAAACAACGAACCCCCGACCACTCCTGACATACAGGCTATGAAGAGTTAATCAAACTCTTTACGCCTCCAGGATACTATTACTGTATATACAAGTGCAATAAATACAAGGATGAAGCAGCATTAAACCACTAGGAAACATCTGATGAGAAAAAATGGTTGAAGTGGAGCTGAAGACTAAAAATAAATATGTAAAAGACAAGGAGCTATTCATACTTCTAATGTTCAAGCTTTAGACTTTTTACATCAAAAGGATCCAAAAAAGAACAGTGTCTCAAAAAAAACCAAAACACATTTTTTTCGCTGATAGATGTGCTGATAGATATGCAAAAAAAAAGCAATGGCAGATTTATAGGGGATTCAAGTAAAGGTACTTTGTGGATTCTAATAATACTATCTTTAAACTATTTTCCCCTTAACTCTAAGAAGAACATTCCCTCTAACACGAACGACAAAACCTAAACCTAAACCCAAACTGAATACAAATCTTGGTTTTGGTGGCAACCCTACATCTAAATCAAAAAACTGATTGAAATTCAAATCAAGCTTCACCAGGTAGACTGTTAAGAAATTTTCATAATGAATCTGCAGTGTGGATGTGATACAGACATTAAAATGGCCAATGTTTGCTTCCTAGACTTCAGTTTTATGTGGCATATGCTCAGTTTTAGGCCAAAATACAATTCAGTTTGATGCAGCAGCAATAGTGCTTTAAGCACTATTACTCCAAAGCAGATCTGTTTGGGATTTCTCAAAAGACCGTATTTATTGTTTGTTTAAGGAACTATTCACATGATTCATGTTCATCTCCACAGAAGTATCTACTACTTATTCTTTGGCCACAGCATTCAGTTGCTTATGACTTTTGTAATATCTACTGACTGACTATCCATGAAGTCGAAGTTAATCACAAATTCACTTCTTAAAAATAAGTTTACTCAAATGTATAGCCTGCTCAATATATATTTTTAAAATAATTTTGTGTGATAATACCTGTCCCCACATGTTTAATCACACTGGGCATGGACAATGAAGGTGGCTATGAAATGTAACAGGATGATAATAATAATTTGATAACCCAACAGGATAGAACAAATTAAAAAGTTGCACCCGATTTCATGAGTGACATTCTCTATTATTCAAGCACCACTATAAGGATCTTGCTCAAATACACTCAGACAGGCTGAAGGTAAAGCACTACACTGGGCCAGATCCACTCCACTCAATTTCAGAAGATGCGCTGCAAACAAAATACAAATTGCAGCATTTTAGTAGAAAAACAGTGGTGTTATTGTGCATGCTTGAAACAATATAATGATTTATAATAATAAATAATGAATGAACAAACGACTGACGAACCGAAAGCTAACAATGACCCAAAAAGACTGACCTAAATTTGAGATACAACCCATGAAATTCAATAAGACAACTCCTACCAGTCATGTGTATCAGGAGAGTTAATGTGTGGAATAATCATTCAGCTTCAAAAATGGAGACGCTCAGTATAGCAGCTTTGACAGAACTGGGTTCACTTGAACAAGCCCTCAGTTTTCAGAGCAACCCTCAGCACTGATCAGACACCGCTGCTCCAACAAGCAGGAACAAACACGGATTGTTCTGGAGATGAAATCTCTTTGATTACACAACAGGGTCGTGACTTGGGCTAGATATCAGAATTCAATACTTAAAATTCTTCCCTACTACAGAATAGAGAAAAATGTTTTCTGCTATACCAAATTCAAATACTGAAGTAGCTGATCTTATCAATGCCAGCAAGCCAATAAAGTGTCATCTGGCAGACGCTCTTATCCAGAGTGACTTACAGTCAACATTAGTTATAGGCACAGTCCCCCTGGAGCATCTGAGGATTAAGTGTCTTGCTCAAGGACACAATGATAGAAAGCGGGGAGGCTTAAACTTGCAACTTGTGGTCAATGGCTTCACAGACAAGTGTTTTACCCATTAGGCTGCTACTAATGAGCCTGCTTTTTCCAAAATCTAGACTGCTGACTAACAAGCATACAATGAGTTTCAGCAATCTGCTGAACAAATAAAAGTACAAACAGCAGCAGTGTGTCTGATGCTTTCACTGCAGTCGTCAAATTAAGACTTCAGTACCAGATTGTGAATGGAATACACAAATATTAATGTTGATCTACTGTACATTAGTAGATCTAATGTAGAGTACATAGGCAGTGTATTTTTAATGTCCAATAGCACCCAATTGTTAGGTGTCCCTGTCACATGGTGATACCAAGCTGGGAGGATGAAGACTGCTAGGAGAACACTGTACGGAGAAAAAAATCGAACTTTCTCTTTGGAAAGTTTTGGCCTGCAAGCCCCACTTTGGGCAGTTATACTCTAGACTGTATTAAAACAGTATAAGAAAAATGTTATCAAAATAAAATACAATAAAAAGAAACACAATTTAAATGTCAGTTACCTGTACACCTACTTTATTCACCTACTTTGTCCCATTTATAAGTTCCACTTACCATACAGATGCACTTTGTTCTGTGACCACTGATAAATGGAGAGTGAACAAATGAGAAACAGAATTAATGCTATCTATAACCGTACAAAGTGCCCCTTTATAGTGAATGGGGTTGATAAATTGGACACTGGGTATGAATGCTATGTTGGTGTACCTAAAATGGCTCATCAGTAGGGGTGTTGAAATTAATCACATAATCGATGCATCATGATGCAGACATGGAACATAATCGATTATATCATAATGACAGTGCTTGTTTTTTTGGCGGCGGCTTTAAAAATCTAGTTCAAAAGTGGTCCCAGGAGTAACTGTGGCTGCCTGATCAGAACACTGCACTTCTCTGGGTAGCTGGGGCAAGAGCTGGGGCAACAAACATTGAGAAAGAAAATAATAGATTACCCACAAACTGAATATGAACATGCTTTATTACAGGAGCTGAAAAATCCACTGGAAAGACACAAATGAGACGATGGTTTTCACCTCTTGTTCATTCTTTCCCTCCGTGCTCTGTTTGTGTGCTGCCTCACACACTTGGCAGAGATGCCCCACTGTTAGCATGCAAATGACCCGGTGTCAGGTTTCTCAGTGGGCGGGGCAGAGCAACATGAGCTGCAACAGCAGTAGGCTTTGAAGAAGGAGCAAATCTCTGCCGTCAAAATCACAGCGACTCGTGAGATATTTAACAACTAATAACACATCTGTATTTGTACAGTCAATGTTGGACTGTTCTTCTTACAGTTTCAGTCTGGTTTCTTTCTCGCAAGCACCACTGTGAGCCAGTCTGCTGCATAGGAGGATCTGCTGCATAGGAGGACTGGAGGATCTGTGTCGAATCGAATCGAGACCAGTGACTATTCATCAGTGTCTACTGACTTATTTAATGCTTGATTAATACTGTACATTACACATTTGAATGGATTCAGGTAATAAAATACAACATTTACAATACACATAGACACACACACACACACACACACACACACACACACACACACACACATCAAGCTAATAGGAAGTGTCCGGTTT
Organism: Hemigrammopetersius urotaenia; assembly: GCA_037974485.1. Classification (NCBI taxonomy): domain Eukaryota; kingdom Metazoa; phylum Chordata; class Actinopteri; order Characiformes; family Alestidae; genus Hemigrammopetersius; species Hemigrammopetersius urotaenia. The sequence continues at coordinate 5,142 of JBBPDC010034321.1, read as the reverse complement.
GGCCTCTTTGTGTCCCCACAGAACCCCTAAGTATGATGAATGTTTCTTCTCTCTATCTCCATCTCACACAAACACACACAGCTGAGATAAAATATTTACAGTCCATTTCTCTCATCTCAATCTTCTTTTACTCTCTCTCTCTCTCTCTCTCTCTCTCTTCGTTTCACTCTACTGTGTCATAAATAAAGCAGCAAGGCTGAGTAAGCTAGCACCTATCTGCGAAGAAAGATCAGTGCAGCCCTCATTCCCTGGAGCGTTTGGCTGGACTGTACACACAGATAAGTGGGAGAGAGAGAGCATGCGAGAGAGAGAGAGAAGAGAAAGCGAGAGAAAGAGAATGGGGGGAGGAGTAAAGTACTTCAGTACTTCACTTCAGACAGACACCAAAGTATTAGAGCTTTTGTGTGTGTTTGTGTCACATACAGTCACACAGAGAGCCATTGCTCTAAACATAGATATCTTTGATCCTGCAGTCCTTAGATTGATTTATAATCTCCCAATATTGAGTAGAATTTCAGAGAAAGTTTTGTTTTAGAGAAACACATATTTATTTTCTAAGAATCTACCAGAAGAATTCAAATCTGGTTTTCAATCTAACCGCAGCACAATTACAGCAGTAGGGCATGGGTTTAGTACTGATTAACATATCTGATCTACAGGCCTATCAGGTCTGTAGACAGGTTCATGTTGATCTGGGAAATCACTCATCTAAAAACGTGGGAGTTCCACAGGGTTCCATTTCAGGACCGTTGCTTTTCTCATTTACTGCACATTCTTCCACTAGGACATGTGATTAGGAAATGAGCAATTCATTTTCACAGCTAGGCTGATGACATCCTGCTGCACATTTCTGCTCCCTCTGACAGTCAAGACTGTCAACAGACTCATAAGCGTTTCAGATCTTTCTCTGTGGACGTCTCAAAAAAGGCCTCTTAGCATCATAAGCTCAGTCTGAAGTATGAAAATTAGATGTAAATCTAGATGCTGATTTCTCATTTTTCCCCAGTTGAATAATTTTGCCACAGTTGCATTCACTGCTTTAGGGAACACTGTGAAGATGTGGAAAAAATCATACATGCAATTTCAACAAGCAGGACTGATTACTGTAATGCTCTTTTTACAGAGTTTTTTTTTTTTATAGATGATAAACACCAAATTCTAGGACTTTTTAAGGCCTTTCTAAAACTGATTTCCCCACTATCAAGGACCCATGGCATAGTTAGACATCAGACATCAAGGTTAATTACTGTTACAACACTGTTTACTTAATGTTAGCTTGCTTGCCACTGTTCAACCTTCATCAATCAGCTTTATCACTCATGCATGCACTTGTCAATCGCACTCTCAAGGCTGCTGTCTCTGAAACAAGGACACACAGACACACATGCAGACAGTGGAACGTAGCATATTTACTGGCAGTATGTTAAAATAAATAATAATCAAAAGAATAAATTTTTTTTGTACAAAGTATACAAATTCAAGCACTTTTAAAGATCCACATGTATACAAGCATGTCTATACACAGTTTTGAAAACTTCCAAAACCTTGATTAATCTTTTAATATTCCAAAACTTTAATGTGCTTCAAAGAGCTGTGGGAACATGTTTTAGTGGGCTTCCATAGAAAACTACACACCCATTCTAACAAAGGAAGAGAGATCATTAGCCCTGTTCAGAAGCAGCTGTACTGGTTAGCTGTACCGGAGTCCTTTAGGATTAATTTTACAATTGTTTTACTGGTATATAAAGATCTGTGGTGTGTGGCAAATGTAGCTTTCATAGCTTCTTTCGGTTTACACCAGCCTTTATTATCAGCAAATCCACCATGAACCTTCAAGAAAAATAATTCAGTTAAAATGCTTCTAAACTCTCGGCAAGTTATACTGTGTCCTAAACCACATCTGGGGCAGCGGGTGGCCTGGTAGTTAGGGAGTAGACCCTGTAACTAGAAGGGTTTGAATCCAAGGACTACTAGTGGCACTACTGAGGTCCCCATGAGCAAGGTACCATCCCCACACACTGCTCTCTTGGGTTAAATGTAGGGTTAAACGTAGAGAACAACTTTGTGCTGTTCACACTGTGTGCTGTGCGGTCTTCACATGTGACCCTAAGGGCCACTTTATTTGAATAAAGTCTGCACCACCTTAAAGAGGAGCTGGATGCAGTTTGAGTAGACTAAAAGAAGCTTTAGGAATGTATCTGCAGAAATGATTTGGGTGACTATAGGCTTCTGGAGTTTCTTCAACAGCTGTAAACTCAAGAAGCAGAATTTGGACTGTAAATGTCTCCTGACTTATTGGCTACAGCTACAGTAGAGTGGACAGGGGAAGTGGAAATTTTAATTTACCACAAACTATGGCTTTACTCATGGAAACTCTGATACTCACACACACACAAAAAAAAAATCAACGCAAAGTTACTCAGTGGAACCTCCCCTGTTTGTGTCCCCTGTTACACAGATAACAAGTGAACTTTCTCTTTAGCACTCACAGCTACTTCACATGTATTTACCAAAACCCAGAGAGGCATTGTCACATTCTGTCGTTTGGTTTGGTTGGTTTTACACTGCAAAAACTAAAGTGCCACAAATCGATGTTCATGGATTTGTCAAAAATGCCAATAGCCCATTACTGTATAAAATCCAGGTCTATACCTCACATACATGCTTGACATTATCCTCCCTATACCTTGTATTAAAACAGACACTTATCACAGTTATTCCATAATCACATTATTGCAGTAACTAGAAATGATCCTACTAATTTAAGCTGATTACAGTCACCATTAGATTTCCTAAATATGCTGTGTCATAATTAGAAGAATGTTAATTTTGCATAAAGCTGTATGATCATGTTAGCAGATATTCTGCTTGATGTACTTGGACACAAGAAACAAAAAATAGCACACTTTTTAAACATTGTTTTACCATGTTCTTCTAGTGTTTGAAAAACTGGGATTCATTTTAAATAAACTTATATTGAAACTATAGAGCCACTGCCTACTGGTGTCTGTTATAAGTCAGTTTTGAGTCAGAAAGTTTTCAAAGTACAGAGCAAATTGTTGTCAGCGGTCATCGAACAAGATGTGAGTAGGCTGAAAAGCCCTGGAGTATTCCTTACACAGCTCAATAAATAAGAGGAGAGAACACTCAGAACACTCAGCGAGTCTGTATGTGTCTGAGTGAGTAAAACACACACACACACTCACAAAATGTGTGCATGTATATACGGTATACTCATTTGTGTGGTGTTTTTATGTTTTGTAATGTTCATTCTTTTAATGTGCAATCCTTTAACATTCAGTCCTTTAACGTTTACCTAGGGGAGGGTGATATGGCCAAGATATCATATCTCAATTTTTTTACAGTTAAATCACGATTTCGGCATTTAGGCCAAATAACATTTCTGAACCGATTTTAATCAATTTTGCCAACATGTTTATTTAAATAAATACTTGTTACTTCCGAACAACAAATCAACAAGAACAAAAATCTTTAAATGGTAAACAATAAAAATGGCAACTAGTGCAATTCTTAAACTATTACTTTCACCTTTCACTTTCACTTCACTTACTGAATTATTCAAAACAGTTATTTTGACATAAAGTGCAACACTTTTTAAAGCACTTGCTCTGAATATTACACTTGAATTCACTTGTTTTATGAGAGAAGATATTTAATTGTATAATATTTCAGCTATCTTGCTTTTAGGCTATTCATGAGTGGGGCCAAGTAATGCATTTTATTTCAAATTGTATTTTATATTGTGCATTGGTTGAATGCTAAAAAGACATTTTCATAATTTTGTAACAGATGTATTCTTTAAAACCATGAATATTAATTTATGCAACTGCAATGTTTGACTATTGCGTTGAGTACACGCAGTCCCAGCCATAACGGCAATATTACAAACAACTGGTATAATTTCTTTTGGTGTTTTGGTTTTGGGCCAAGTGATTTCATTATTCTCGGTTTTGGCCAAGAGACATGTGGGTGTGGTGTGGGCACATGTACACACGTATCTTTACATATTGTTGTTTATACTGCAAGACACCCTCGCCCGGAATCAAATTCCTTGTGTGTTTGTTCACATGCTCGGCCAATAAACACGATTCTGATTCTGATTCGGCGACTGACGCTGTACGACGTGTTCTGGGTTCAAAGTCCACCTTACAGGCTTCGGGACTAAACTCCCGAACACATTGCAGCAGCGTCACATCAGGAAGCTTCTTGTGCGAAACTGGGCACTGTGTCAATTGACGAACGCAACCGTTATGGGTAGAGCCAGTCAGCCACCGTTCTAGTCTTAAATTATTATTAATTTTCAAAAGCCACAGGGAGCTGCAACATAAGGATGAAAGAGCCGCATGTGGCTCCAGAGCCGCAGGTTGCCAACGCCTGATATAAACGGTACAACGATCTCTCTGCATCAGTACATAGATGGTCTTTACGATCTCATATCGTCACCCCCATGTTCACCTCTTGAATTCTATAACACAGGATTTGATAAGACAAAAGTACCTTAATTGATCATGCCAATAAAGCACCTTGAATTGAATTGAAAAACAAATGATGGAAAGGAAGACTGCTGACCATGTCAGTATATAGGCACAGAGCACATCCAGTATATGACTTGACAGCTTGATCAGAATAAGAACCAGATAATTCATTGATCCTAGAGGAAAATGGGTAGGCTACGACTGCAGTCACACAAAGACGTGAACAATATAAAATATAATAGCTGGCGGCCTAGTGGTTAGGGCATCCGCCCTGCAATCAGCAAGTTGTGGGTTCGATTCCCAAGACTGCTAAGCACCACTGAGGTGCTGCTGCGATCCTGACTGCCCACTGCTACACTTGGTGAATGGGTTAAATGCAGAGGATGTATTTTGAGCTGTTCACACTGTGTGCTGTGGTGTATTCACGTATGACAGAATAATAACCAGAGAATTCACTTCAGTTTCATATATATATGGCAGACAGTGAGTAGGCTGAAAAGCCCTGGAGTATTCCTTTCACAAGAGGAGAGAACGCTCAGTGAGTCTGTATGTGTCTGAGAGAGTAAAATACACACACACACACACACACACACACACACACACACACACACACACACACACACACACACACACACAACATATATAT
>JBBPDC010034310.1:0-12122 GCA_037974485.1 Hemigrammopetersius urotaenia | reverse complement strand
GTCATCATAGCTTGCGTAGTATAGACCCAGCTCCCAACCCAACTTTGTGAATAGATTAACGGCTATATTTTTTTTATTGCGCGATAAAAGTCCCAGCACTAATATAAATATTTTTAAATGTATAGAATATTGTTTGTTTGTTTGTTTCTTTCCTTTTGTCTTCTTAAGTAGTAAATGGTATATGCCCCCCCCCCCCTTTATGTGTTGATGTTAAGTTGGGTGAATTGTTGATCTACAGTATATTGATTGCTGCTTTATTTAGTATTGCTCTCCAATTTGTAATTAATAAAGTTGCCCTCCGAAGAGGGGTGGTGGTGTTTTGTTTTTTTTAAACCCATAATCTCCTGACTATGTTGTTAAATCTCATAATCTGTAGCCATAGACGTGTTGTTAGCAGTGCTCGTGAGGAATGCTGCATGTAGGGACAACAAACTGCCAAGGTGCAGTTAAAGCTCTCCTGCAAACCGAACAAACAGTGAACTTCAAGAACTTATTTGAGTTATTAATGTAACAGAGGAGGGATTTGCAGCAATGGTCTTTTATCTAAACTTAGGAAAGTGTTTAATATGTTTGAAGTGTGTAGGAACAAGGTCAACTGGTCCAGAGAACACTGACGCGATTGAAGACAGGGGGGCGGGGGGTTCTGATAGACTGTTAGACTGATTTATGTTTTTTGTTTCTCTTTCTCTCTCAGAGGAAAACGTAATGCTGAATAAATATTAGATGGCAACACGCACACACACACACACACACACACACACACACACACACACAAATTATGGCTATGTACAGCCAGCATCAAACACCTCATAAGCATGTATATTAGAGATTACATAATAACTGGAAACAGTTTGAGATGAGTGTGTTATAATTTAGGCTTAGCATGATACTGGGCAGCTGGCAGTCTGGTGTTTTGGGAGTTACCCCTGTGATTGGAAGGTTCTGAGTTTGAATCCCAGGACTGCCTGTGGCACGACTGAGGTACCCTGTGCTGTGGTGTGTTCACATGTGACAAATGGACTTTACACCCACATGAATGAATGAATTACTCGTTAGCTAGATCAAGCAGTTCTCGGCCTGGCTGATTATTATTCAAGCTGATATTTTGCTGAAATATACAATGAATTTTAATGAGTTTATTTATGTAGGTGCTGGAACTTATTTTACCTAACATATCGTGAATGTAACACTACTTGCCTGTATGAGTTTTTTACATGTTAGCCGATGGTCATAATAAGGTAATGTCCTGCAGTATGTACCTGAATGCAACAGCGAATGTCAAAAGGTTCATTTGTTGCTTTTTGATTAATAGGCTAAAACCTAATTTCTTGCATTACGCAAGACTTGTAGTAACATTACTACAGTGTGGTCGGAAGATTTTTCAACCATAAAAGGCATTTCGGTGAAGTTTCGTGATGGATGCTGTGTTATACAAAATTTTGACACCAATATTGTCATTAACATTCTCCTTAGTTACTAATCAGTATCGGCCCTGAAAACCTCTGATCTTCCTGTTTTTTTATCAAATACACATGAAGTTAAGGGGAGAACGAGGGGATTTTTGTGTGTAACAGCTGCGTTAATAAAAAGTAACCACAGAACAGTGTGTGTGATTTACACACGCCCATATGAGTCAGGCTATAGGCACAGACTGTACATAGACAACTTACAAGGCCTGCTTTCTATAAATGTTAATATAAAACACACACACACACACACACACACCCACACACCCACACACTTCATAAACTATCCTGAGATCCTGTGAAATGCACTCATGTACCTTTGGTCCTGGAAAGCCCTCTCCTGCAGGCCCTTTCTCCCCCTGCATGCCCTGTGGGCCCTGGGGTCCCTATACATCAAGCAAGAATTTACAAATGAGCAAGTCATAGGTACATTTTCCCATAAATGAATGAATGAATGAAAACAAATAATTAATGAACAATGTAGCAACAAATGTGTATAATTACTGGCAAGCCAGGTTCTCCAAGCCCAGGAGGTCCAGGAGGTCCCATTGTGCCCTGGACTCCCATTTCACCCTACACACATGCAATTACGATGAGACAAGACATGATAAGATTTGTTACTGTAGAAATACATTGAAATTTCAAACAAAATAAAGATTACGCCTTAAAAAGTCCTTAAACACGAGCTACACCCCTGACATAATACAAGTTTCAGAACTATACCCTTAAAAAACAGTAACTAATGTGTTTCTTTCTATTAAAATGATCTAAAGCATTTACATAAAAGCTAATAATAATGTTACATGCAGTTCTAAACCGTATTCACTTAGTGCTTCCCCTCTCTAAATGTTCTAGGAGAAAAAAGAAAAAAAATTAACCTCAAATGTAACATAATACCATGTTAAACGTTTCTTTTCCCTGTAAATTAATGTAAACTGTATGTTAATTAATGCTCTTCTCACATTATTGTTTGTTTTAATGTTACATAATGACAAAAGCTCTACATATTTTACACATAACAATAATTTTCCATCACCAGCAGCTTCTAAGAGCTTAAAGCCCACTAAGAATGACTTTTTATGTGTGATATTTTTTTTGTAACTCAGGAGACTCTTTACCTTTGGTCCAGGAAGGCCTATTCCAGTTTCCCCCTGTAATCCTGGTGGACCAGTAAAACCTCTCTCTCCCTAAACATACAACAAAAACATACATTATTTGACCACTGAGAGCACACACTGCTGAGTTCTTTATTAGGGCGCCCTTTCAAGATAAAGCCCAACCAGCTCTCTGAGAGCCCCACCATCCCTCAGCAAGTCCAGACAGTAGCCCACTGCTCAGCTGACGCATAACAGCCTTCTAAGGGTTTTGAAGAACATTCCTGAAAAATAATTAAGCCTTGCCTGTCTCCTTGGAGCTCCTGTACACTTACTAAGAACTGTGAAGCGCTTGAGGGAGGATAAGAATGTGTGTGCTCACAGAGGATCCCGCACTGAAGCAACAAACATGGTTTCTTGTGAATGCCGTGTGTTTTCAGTGTCAGTCTGTCTTCACCTCATTTCATTTTGCAAGCCCACACATGGGCTGATTACCCCATTTGTCTCTAAGCTGTCAGTAAAGCATAAAGTGCAGGAACATGTCCTGAACTCAGTAAATAGTAATAGGCACAACCAGTATAATGAACTAGAATCACACTACTCAATAATGCCAACTTAGTCTAGGGAGTATGCTAAGTCTATAAAGTGAACTGCTATTAATCGCAAAGCCTGGGATGCAGCTAAGCAAGGCTGCATGCTGTGTCCCTGAAGGCCGTGCCATTTTGTAGGTTTTTTTTTTTTGCCATCATTCGTGAGTGCACAAGGACCAAAGGATCCAGAGCAAGTCTTTAAAACATTTTGAAAAATAATCTGTATTTGGGTGAAATCCTAGGTCAGGTCACAAGAGTTCATGAATGGATGTATGTCCTGTTTAAATTAAAAAATGAAAAAAATGGAAAATGAAAAGTTATTAGATAAACATACACAATGCTAAAACCTTTGAAATAAAATTCATCACATGTTGGGTGCACTAGTGTTATCAGCATTGCTCGCATCAGCATGGTGTGATGTGTTAGTACAGCTTAGGAGGAGAGTTTCTGGGGCAGCTGGTGGTCTGGGGGTTAAGGGGTTGCCTCTCAACCAGAAGGTTGTGGGTTTAAATCCAATCACTGCTAGTGTCATCACTGACACACTTGAGCAAGATACTGTCCCCATACACTGCTCCCGGGCGCCCCTCATTGGTGGCAGCCCACTGCTTCACTTGGTGAATGGGTGAAATGCAGAGAAAGAATTTTGTTCTTTTGTTCACACTTTATTTTATTATAGGAAGACCCTTCATATGCTTGCATTAATACTGTCTTTCCTACCTCAGAAGCAGCCATGACATGTTTAATACAGTGTTCCAGACTCAGTCTGTAGAGTACAACAGACCTGGTACATGTACAATAACACAGGAGGTTGTTTCTATGAAATGCATTGGACTCTGTCTATATAATGATTAGACAGAATTAATTCCTAAAACTTCTAAAAAAAAAAAAAAGTCCTGGTAGACCACCAATGCTGTCCCCATCAGCATCTTAAACCCTTATCTTTGAAGAAGTGTCAGATCTAAAAAAGGCGTTTCTGTCTGTTCTTCATGAGAACCCAACTTAACGCTGTCGGAGAGAAAGAAGCTGTCAAGAAGCCATTACTGACAAAAGAAAACAGAAGGTAAACAAACAAAAAAACAATTGAGTGGAGGATGGTTTTACTGAGTGATTAGTGCAAATTCGTATTTCAAAATACCTGGATAATGGGAAGTAGAAAATGCAATCAGTTTCTCAGAATTTTCAGCAAGTCTGAAAGAAGATATATTATTTTTCCCTGCTAGAATTAGACATACTTTCTAATATGGACTTTCCTGTAGTTGAAAAAGATGGAAGTAAACAACCTCACTTTATCCCAGTACTGTAAGTAGCCAGGAACACGGCGCCCGGGGAGCAGTGCATGGGGACGGTACCTTGCTCAGGGTACCTCAGCAGTGCCTAGTGGTCTTGGGAATCGAACCCTGACTTTCTGATCACAGGGCGAATGCCTTAACCACTAGGCCACCAGCCGCAATAGACTCCATTTCGGTAGTGCACTAGACACAGACTATATAATCTCTCTAATTCCCTAGACTCTGTCTATACTGACTCAGACTATACAGCACACTGGGCACAGACTATATAATGCACTAGATTTAATCCCTGTAGTGCAATAGTTAAATCTATGTAATGCAACAGGTCAGTACTGGGCTAAGAATTAACACAAGATGCAAATATCTTGAATAATGAATGGACAGATCCAAGCATTGGTTTGACAAAGTTCTTGGCATCTGATCACATGGAAAACAGCATCTGTATATTAGGAGAGGTTTCCACTAATACTGTAGGGACAGATAAGTGTCCACACCCTACCAGACCATCCAACAAATCCTGGACCAAAAACTTTGCGTTGAGTGACATCTTGGATTCCACTGATGCTGTATGTGACTCACTTTTTTCCCTGGTGAGCCCTCGGGGCCGACGTCTCCATTAGGTCCAGGCAAACCCTGCATTCACACAGGAGATAAACAGACATCATGAAATATTACACTGCTATGCGATCCCATTTCTTCTTGATATTTGTTATGCCAGTAATGTTATGCCTCTTTGTATTGCTCTTTATTGTACATGTGTCTGCGGTAGTATTTTACATGCCAGGAAAATATAAGATAATGTATGTTATATAAGAGTACCATTGGACAGTACAGTATTCTTATTCAGATAGAGCACATACCTGCTGCCCTCGACTTCCCCTAGTGCCCACAGGACCCTCAGGACCCTGTTAGGAGCAAATAATACGGTTCATGATACAAACAAACAAGGCATCCAAACATTGTTCAGTGGGTGAGATAAAACATACTTTGTCTCCCTTTGTTCCAGGCATCCCACACTCTCCTCTCTCGCCCTGGAAGCAGGATAAACGAACAGAAATACTGAGAAACAGCCAGATGAGTTTTCAAACAAGTCGTAACAGCTGCATAAAGATAAGAAGTTGCAAACTCACATAGTTGCAGGTTCAACCAACCGAATGTTAAAAAAAAAATCTCAAAAAGCTCCTACCTTTTCTCCTTTATGTCCGGATTTGCCCTGATAATCAAAGCACAAAGACAATTTATTGAGAACATTGCAAGATTTGTCACAACCGGCCCTCTTTTAAAAGGAGAAGGCAGATCTTTCTTTTTACCCTGGTCTGTAGTTTGCTGGAGTTATTACTGCATTATGATCTGCTATTAATAAGTCTGCTTATAAAATGATATCTGATTCTATTTAATTTATTTATATTAATTGTCTCAGTTTTTTTCTATTCCTTCTGAAAGGAAATTTAGGAAAAATTGGGAAAAAAGACTACACAGAAATCTCACGTCCAATCAAAAATCATCCTACTCTAAGAATCACTGAATTATCTGGAGTTTGAATAGCATCAAGATCTTGAAAACTGAGTAAGTGAGCAAAAATTGGTCAGAAAAAGAAGAATATAAAATTATACCATTACACAACAGTAGCGTTCACTTTTATCCAAAGTCTTTCATATAACCTTTTTATACAGTTATGTGGCATATCACTAGATGCGCTTCTGACGCACCACAACGAATATTAACGGATGTTTTGATGCTGGAACCGTGCCAATATTTCACAAACTGTAGGAGGAGAAGAAGCCCCAATTCCAGCTATAAAAAGTTCACACTAAATCAGGGGTGTCAAGCTCTGGTCCTGGAGGGCTGGTGTCCAGCAGTTTGATGGTTCTCCTCATTAAAACCTTTTTCTAAACCTGACACTTAACTGTTGAGGTGATCCAGGTGTTTCTGAGCAGGGAAATCACCAAAACGTGCTGGACCACGGCCCTCCAGGCCTGGAGTTCAACAGCCCTGCACTAAATCAAGGTGGGTGCTGGATGCAGGATTTATGTGCAAGTTTGACAAGACTTTACGAAAGGAACCAAAACATGATGCTAAATAAACATAACTGAGGGGCTAACATAGAGCAAAAAAATAAGAGACCACTTTTCCATTTTTCTCTCTACAATTTGCGGCTGTGTGTGTGAAATGCACAGGTTGCTATTCTTTCATAAACTATTGCAGTGTGAGCTGTGTCAAAAATAAGAAATGCCTCCATCTGCGTTGTGAGTGCAGTAGTGTTTGTATAGCAGCTATTCTACGTTCTGTGTTCCAGCAGCTTCACTCCTGATTCAGTTTCTGATGTGATGAAACAGAGTCACTCTGCTCTAAACATTACTGTTTTAATTGTTACAATTGTAAAATAATGTAAGCGTCTTGTGTAGTTTCAAAGTGTCACGGAGGCCAGGGCTAATCCCCAGCGACCGCGCACTCTCTCTTGGAACGGACCAGGCAAGAGTACGAGGCATTCTGTGGTTTTTATTTCAAGCTCTTCAGAAAACAAACAAGGCTCGGTGGCCGATTACCTGCGGAAAACTAGATATGGTTTCAGACTCAAAACTTCTAACTCAGGAGTGCTAAGACGGTGCTAACGACGATGGACTGATAACGTGAAACCAAAACACACAGACTTAAATACAACAGGATAACACAAAACAGATGCACACCCAATTATCAGACACAAGATACGTGACACAAGCAAAACCCATCAAAATAAAAGAACCCAGAACATAAACAGAGCAACCACAGCAACCATGAACAGAAAACACCAAGCACAAACAGAACAAAAAAAGGAAAAACAGCGGCTCCTAACGGCCGCTGACCGAACCGTGACACAAAGGTATAATACATCATAATTATAATTACGTTTTCGCCATTTTTTGTTTGGAAAGTTTGGTCAATAGAGTATAAACAAATGCACATTTTACACAGACACATTCACACAAACTACAAAAGCAATAATCAGAAAAAAAGGTCTCTTATATTTTCCATAGCTGTAAGATGCAACACAAGACACATGCAAAGGGAAGACAGACAGAAACACACGGATTCAGAACACCTGGGGGTAGGCAGGGTTACAGAAACAAACAAGTGCAAACATTAAGGAGAAGTCAGGACTAGATCTGAGACCAAAACAAAAATGACAGAAAATGGTACAGACATAAAGAGGCCAGAACAAGATGGAGACATAACATGCTGGAAGAAACATTTTACAAGCATTTTAAAATATAACATGTGCCATAACTTTTCCACAGGCCACATTTTGTGTTATTATTTTCCTCTATATGAACTACAGCAGTAACTGTGCTTTAAAATGTGCAGAAGTGTGCTCTTTGTAGAGAACATGTTTTCTATTTTCATGAAATTCAACCAGATGGCCACATTTTTTATACATGATTATACTTATATCTTATTTCTGAGTTTTTTTAAACTCTTTTTTGAACATTTTTTTAAGGTGTTCATAAGTTTTACAAATAACCATTAGTCAGTGTCAGTCTTATCACCCACACTCACCTCTGCCCCCTCACGACCTGGAAATCCTGGTTGACCACCCTCTCCCTGCAGGAAGCAGGATGGCATCTGTCAGATATGTTTATCCTTGCAAAGAGGAGAACTGATAAAGACAAGCACATTTCTGACCTTCTGTCCTTTCAGCCCTGGACTTCCGTCATCACCTGGCCGACCTTTCTTGCCCTGTCAAGAGACACAAAAAATGATTGGCGCAGTACTGGTGACTCTTCTATAGAAAGTAGCCATGGTTCATCCAGAAAATCGCTAGGGGATTTTTTTGAAAAAAGGAGTAGTTCTAGTAGCAATAGTATTTTTTTTACTAGCAGTACTAGTTACTACTCTTTCTAGTATTCATCATGGATTTGTTTCATCACTGTCAGAACAAAATCAAATACCTCAATTTCTGTCAATTTCTAAATTAACTGTAAGAAACTTTTAACATCATTATCCATTATGAGTTCAGAAGGTTTTAACTTTTCTTGTGAAGGTGCTTGATTGGAGGTATGAGATTTTGTTCCAGATTTACATTTCAGAGTCCTTAAGGTATTAACATTCAAGAATTAAACTTGTTTTGCATGTCTGTGGTAGTTATGGATGCTTTATGCATCGTGCACTTTTGCATGTATATTCAAGAATATTCTTGCACTCTCCCAACTGCCCCTGATGACTTCAAGCACAAGGTGAAGGAATTCTGCGAATGTGTTTTAGCTTGCAGTTAATCGTTTCTGGAGTCCCTGCGCTTGAGGCGAGCGCTGAATGCTGAAAGTACCCATCTGCTGAAAACATGCTTACTCACATCCTACAGTAGATCCTCAGTAGTCTCTAGAGCACGGGTTTACGTTTTCAGTGCCAGTGTGGCTGCAGGTTTTCATTCCAGATAAGCAGGAGTTTATCTGAATTTGTTTAATCAAATTCAAACAGTTGGTCATGAAGCATCTGCTTTAATGGTGGAAAAAGAACTGGATCTTTGATGATAAGATTGGATGCCCATGAGATTTTTTATGATGATTTTTTATGATCTACCTCTCTTTAAAAAATGAAATATTGTTGGCATCCACACTGTATTATTTGCTGTTAACTATTTTGAACTTCTGCGGAGCTACGAAAAGCAGCACCACCAATAGGTTGAGAAAAATGGGATTAAGACGGGGCTGATTCACCTCCAGCTCCAGTGGTGTGTTCACAGAGCCTATCGGCAAAATGCACTGTGATGAATAACATGAAATGATTGGTCCGCTCTAGGGTTAATTCCATTAGCCCACACCACCCTGCTCCACCTTCCTGTAGTCTGCAATAAGAACTACAATAAGTTAGAGGACAGGCAAATCCCATGCCCATGTCTAAATAAATAAATAAAGTGCCATTGGCTAGCATAAGCATTAGCTGACTCACATTAGGGATATTCTGTTTTAGGTTAAAAGAATATCAATAATGTTAGAAGGCAGCTCTGTGACAGTAAATTGTAAAAACCTAATTTCCAAAAAACTCAAATCTGTAATGTGGTAATTCCCTCGTTGTTGGCAATAGTCTGCAGATTTTTGCTCCAAATGTTTTTTTCTGGACAATGTTTTCTGTTTTTCCAAACTGTGTTGCACTTTTTTATTGATGTAAATAACAAGAGCTGCTGAGTCACCGCTTTGGCTAACAGCAATTACCAAAAATGCGGAACATTTCATTTGTTCAAGGTGCCACCACAGTAAGAGCATGGGCCATAAAAACCCATAGTCTGAAACATGTCTTTCTTTTTGTCCTGCATAAAGATAGATACTATTCCTGGAAAATAATGTGAGAGAAACACTAATGCTGACTCGTCTGTATTAATTGGCCTATTTTTAAGTGCATGCTAAGTACTGTAGTGAGAGAACATTAGGAAAGACAATATGAAACACTGCACTAAGGAGTGCTCCATAAGATGACAAGTAAGATATTCAGCTTAACCAGGCGGTGCTTCAGTGTGGCCCTCTCATCCAATAGTACGACCAGCCGTCACCGGTTTAAGGACTAGTAGGGAAACACAATTAGAACTGGCCAAGACTGTAGTCTTGGAGATTTTTGCTCCAAACATTTTTGCCAGTCAATATTTTATGTGATTATCCCCTTTTAACCTATTTTTCTTGTACTGTCAAAGCTGCCAGAGTGTCTAAGAATGTATTGAGTGATTGTAAATATTATGCAAGCAAAGATGATGGGTTTAGAAGAATCCTATGGTACTCACAGCAGGGCCACTGGGTCCTCTCTCTCCTTTCTCACACACGCATCGCTTATCCAACGGACACTGTAAATACACACACAATGATCTATAGAATTATCCACAGTTCACAGATTGATTCTCAGCTGGTCACTTTTGCAACACTTGTACTTCTCTGTCATTCAAATGTCCGCTTACCGCTTCATCTGCCAGGTCTGTCTGGAAAGAAAAGAAATAAAAATATCAATAAAATCATCATACAAATATCTGACAAGCTGTCAGGTATAATGCATCTTGCTGTCGACCATTCAGCACACATACTATTACTAAAATAACTTTTCTTTGTTTTTGAAATTTTGCTAAGAAACACACAGAATGCAGAAAAATGTGTTCATGCCTTTATTACCTCCAGGCTCAATTACTGTAATGCCATGCTGTCAGACTGCACCTACAACAACCTAAATACATTTCAACTAGTCCAGAATGCAGCAGGTGGAGCTCGGAAATTTGACCACATATTAGCAAGATTCCATTGGCTTCCGATCAATTTCGGTATTGATTATAAAATTCTACTATTAACGAATAAATGCCTGAATAGCCTCGTACCCGAATACCTCTTTGAACTTATCTCTTGCTATGAACCTCCTTGCTCAAGTGAAGCTCAAAATGCTGGATCTCTACTTGTCCCCACAATTATGAAAGCTACGGCACATGGGTAGAGCCCAGCCAGCTCTGGAATACCCCTCCAAGTACCGTTCGAGATTCAGACACAGTCAATATATAAGTCTAGGCTGAAAACATACTTGGTTTGTAGAGCTGGAAGGTTATAGGCTTAGATCATTCTTGCAAAATGGGATGCTGGTGCTGTTGTTCCACCACTCATTAAAAACATGAACTAGTTCACATTCATCGTTCCCAGCTTAAAAAATTACCTAGTTCACGTTCGTTCGTTTTTGGGTTATTTTACATTTTCAATACAACGTTCAACGTTCTTGAACCTCCTTCAATCTTCTCTTTCTATCTGTCATGCCACTGAACAATCACAGATATAAGTTACATTAAAAAACAATTTTGAGGTTGAAAATAGATCTTGCCACTTTAGCAATGCATCATGTTATGCTGAAAGTAAACAAACTAACTAAAAGTAAACTAAAGGTATCGGGCAGCAAGTGAACAATCAGTTTCGGAGGCTGGAAAAATGGGCAAGTGTAAGGATCTGAGTGACTTTGACAAGGGCTGTATTGTGATCACTTTATAGAGCCTGCAGTCAGTCTTGTTTGGTGTTCTTGGTATGCAGTTAATACCTGCCAAAAGTTGTCCAAGGAAGGACAACTAGTGCACTTGGTGCAATTAGCTCACTGATGCACATGAGCAGCGAAGGCTTGCTCATCTGATCTGAATCCCTGGAAGAGCTACTGTAGAACAAACTGAAAAGTTCATGCTAGCTATGATAGGAAAATGTTAATGGGGCATCAAAGCTACAGACCAGTCAAGCTGGCCCCCTGTGCACCACCAAAAGTGCCTGCACCAAAAGTCATGTAAGAGATAGCACCAGGATGCACTATGTGGAAAAGGCAAGCTGGTGGCTGTGTTCTGCAGTGAAATCTTGGGTTCTGGCATTCACATGGAGGTACATTGACCCTAAACAGTGATGTAGACCAAATACTACATCATTGCAGATGCCTCTGTCAGAAAGTAAATGTGCCCTGTCACACTGCAAAAATTGTCCATGAATGGTTTGAGGACCATGACAAAGGTCTAAAGATGTTGATTTGACCTCCAAACTCTCATTCAGCATCTGTGGGGTGTGCTTTACCAACTAGTCTGATCAATCTGAGGCCTCACCACTACTTGGGCAGTTGGGTGGCCTAGTGGTTAAGGTATCCGCCCTGCGACCAGAAAGTCCGGGTTCGACCCCCAAGACCGCTAGGCACCGCTGAGGTACCCTGAGCAAGGTACCGTCC
>JBBPDC010034270.1:5000-12124 GCA_037974485.1 Hemigrammopetersius urotaenia | reverse complement strand
GTCTTTATTCTTCAACCCAAAAGCACACAGCTTTAACTAACAGCACACAGCTCCAACTAGCACACAGCTCCAACTAAAAACAGTGCTAAGCACCGCCCCTCCCCTTATATACCTCCACCAAAAAGCCCGCGAGTTGCCATGGCCATCGCACACCTGGCCATCGCCCTCCAATTAACCCCAGCTACCCACGCAGACCCCCCCCAAGGTTAACGTGGCACCCTCTGCTCGCCACAATACTATTGGTTTTGAAGAAGACAGATCACGTCTGTCTTTAGTGCACTGACATTTCCTTTGTGTTGGATCACATAATTCCTTCTGGTTAGGTATCATTGGAAAAAATCCATTCTTCAGCAGAATAATGGTCCCCAGCATTCTTTAAAAGTTTACCAAAATAGTTTCCAGAAAGCAAAAAAGAATGATGTCTGGGCCTCCACAGTCCCAGATTTTTCTATCATTGAGCTGGCATGGGACAAGAAGTTTGAAATGAGCATCCAACAAATGAGACAGGACTGTTTCCATGTATGAAAAGGTGCTGGGAGGGTTTGGACACAAGTTATTTCCAAAAATTGCTGGAAAGGATCCGGTGAATCTGTGCTGGTGTGATAATTGTAAGGGGTACATACATGTAATAGATACATAAGCTTTTGTATCCATTAAATGACTTTGTATATTGTGACATTAAACTTCAAATTAAACGTCAATTACATTTGTTTTATGTATTTCTAATGTTTTATTGTAACAACAATTTGAAAGAGCAGCATTTTTATACACAGTCACACAGTACATATATCTATATGTATGAAGCTCTTGCTGGTGATTATTTTGCTGAAAAAATTAAAAAGAAATTCTGTAAAACAATGCATACATTTGACATACATGTATTTTCTGAAGTTTCTGAAGTATGTTTGCCTAAATAGCCCAGCTACCTGGACAATCTTGTCAGGTTAAAAGTAAATGAAGCTCGTTACTGTACTGGAAGACCTGACCAGTCTCAGTTTTCCAAGAGCAACTGAAAGTGTGAATTAAATGATGAGAGACTGAACAGTGGCAATCAATAAAGGAGGTTGTCTGCAGCAGGTTAATCAACAGGCATAGCAATATTATCATTATTACTATTCTCTCTGTAATGAGGTGTGAGTAATAATGGACATTATACATGTCTGTGTTTATCTATAGGTGCTGAAAAATTTCATACATGTAATAACAGACTCACAGCCCAGAACCTGGTTTCTGACATATGAAATATCTTACCCACTCAAGGAGTAACACATATGTGAGTACTCTTTTTATATTTGAAAGCCCCAAAAGTCTAGATTTTACCCTTTGAAAGGATTTGTAATCAGTAGTTGAGTTGTGAAAACAAGACAGTGCAGATTGTATTGTTTATCGGACATATTTTTAGGTGATGACAGTGCACACGGGTGGGAGACCAACTGTGTAACCTTTTTATTGTTGTTTAAACAACATAATGACTGATATTTCTGACTCTTGACTTGCCTGATATGTTACTTTTCGCCCTTTTAAATCCGAAGTCCCTCAGATCGAGCTGTCCATGCCGCTTGGCCATGATGTTAAAATCACAACAACACCGTCACCTGCTTTGCCGCTTATTGTCACGGTACGGTCAGTGGCCTTAGGTCCACTGCTTTTCTGTTGTTTTTTGGTCATGTTTCTGTTCTGTGTTTTGGGTTTTTGGGGCTTTTATTTTGATATGTTCCTGGGTTTTGCTTGTGTCATGTGGTTTTTTGTTCATATGTCACGTGATTCTTGTGTTCCAGCTGTCGTGTGTACGTCCTGATTATGTTAGGTATTTAAGCTTGTTTCTGTTAGCCTATCCTTATGTGTCCATCACCTCATTATGAGCGTTATTCTGTTTCACGTCCCTGTTTCTCGTTATTCCCGTTCCTGTTGTCTGGAGGCCCGCGTGCCTGTTTGAGTTCTGGTTTCTTTTTGTTTAATAAACATATCTCGAGCATGGATTCAAGTCTGCCTGTCTGGTCTGTGCTCCGAGGGAGTTCAGAGTCGTGGACTCTAGGGTTAGGGTGGCTTGGGATCATTTTGGGGGGCGGCTTCAGACCCCACAAAATAGATCTAATGACGCCCATGCTGTGAAATGACGTGCTAACATGGATGTAGCTATGAAGCCGCCGGGTTTGCTTCAGCTTCTTATTTTTAAGAAGCTTCCCAATGGAACCCTCGACAAGACTAAGGTTTTTAGTTTACTGTAGGAGTTGAGAAACCCATTCTCAAAGACTTACTTTTAGTCATTATTTGGGTAGCACATAATCTGAATGCCATCGGCAGAATTCAAATGAGCCATTTTAATCTAGATTAATTCCAAAATTACAGTGAGGTTAATCTAGATTTAAAAAATTAATCTATGTCCACCACTAATAATTATCCATTTTGTAATATACAACATATAACATATGTGATGTACGTGATATACTGTATATGTACGAATATATACATATATTGAATCTTTCACCGTCCAGCTCGCAGCCTGCAGCCAGCCACGGACCCGGGCCATGTTCACACCGCTCAGTAAACAGACACGCCTCTCCAAAACGGCTCACAGACATCTCTGAAAACGCAGCCAGGCGACCCAGAGATGAGGTAATATAAGATATCCTACATGTATGTGATTTATATACGTAGGTTTCTATAATATTGCCCATATGTGTTATGTAAGTTCATATTTAATTTTAAATGTATCTATATGTAATAATAATATACCCAATTTTAATGTTAGCATTTAAAAGTAATAATATTAAGCCTATTTATGTCCCATTAGTGTTATATACATTAATAAAATGCCCA
Source organism: Hemigrammopetersius urotaenia (assembly GCA_037974485.1). NCBI lineage: Eukaryota > Metazoa > Chordata > Actinopteri > Characiformes > Alestidae > Hemigrammopetersius > Hemigrammopetersius urotaenia. The sequence goes on along the minus strand of JBBPDC010034270.1, from coordinate 9,304 downwards.
ATATATATACACATATACATGCCCTATATTTTTTATATACATGTAAATACATACATGTAATAATAATATGCCCCATATGTTTTACATACTTTTAAGCCCAAGTGTATGTAACAAAAATACCTCCCATATGTATTTTGCATTCATACTTATCTATATGTGATAGTATGTCCCATGTGGTCGCTGTCTGTTGTTTGTGTGGATGTTAGCACCTCTTTACAGGCAATATGTCGGTCATTGTTCGTGTACAGGAACTCTCCCCGCTTTCCGTAATGTCGGGTATCGATCGTCCTGCGCCAGGCGCGCTCTCCGCGGGACGCGGGTAAATGATTCACCCGATTGACAATAGGCCCGCGGGCCGCCCTGGCTGCGGTAAACAGCCTGCTTTCAAACACAAGGTTTGCCCAGCAAGATTACAGTGTTTAAAGTGCAATTCATCTAATCTGTTTTTCAGTGCTTTTTCCTGATAGAGGCCTTCCTCCGCGCTAGCATACGTCAGCTAGGCGTGCAAGCTGGTCAGCTGGTCGGCCTGCCCGCACGCTTGCCTGATACAGGACTGCCAGGATATGACACCTCTGCCTGCTTCTCACGTGGGTCGACTGGCTCCAGGAATTCGTCACCTCAGAGCAAACCCTTCGGGATGGAGACTTGATTGTATTTACGGTCGCGTTCAGGTGCTCCTCCCTGATTCCTTTGTAGATCCTGATCAGTAGTCAGTTAGTTTCAGCTTTCTGGTTTTGCCCCCTTTCCTTAAGCAACCCATGTGAAATCTCTTTGAGGAAAGTAGAGCGGCAAATTTATGTGCAACACTGGTGTCCTTTTAAATTTGTGGCAGTTTTCCACCAGACCCCAGTTCTAAAAGAAGCGTGGGGCAGCTGGTGGCCTAGTGGTTAGGAAGTTGCTCCTGTGAACAGAAGGTAGTGGGTTTGAGTCCCAGGACTTCTAGCGACACCTCTGAGGTTCCCTTGAGCAAGGTGCCGTCCCCTCACACTACTCCCCGTGCGCTGTGTTACTGGCTTCACTTGGTGAATGGATTAAACGCAGAGAAAAAACTTTGTGCTGTTCACATTGTGTGCTGTTGTATGTTCATGTATGACAAATGGTCACTTCATCTTAAATAAAACACATATAATGACAAGGCATGTCATTATGTTGTGTATTGTACCTAGTTTAGGTCATTAAAAGAGGAAACTTCACCAATTTGTCTAAATTCTGTGTGCAAACAGAGTGGTTCAAAGCTGCTTTAATTATATGAGTTGTTAATAAAGACTGATGTGTGTATGCAAGTCAAAAAAGGACAAAACAGATACAATTCAAACTGACACTGATACGGTGAGTTTTTTACCTAAGCTGACTGTCTACAGCGGAGTCCTCCCTTGAACTCGACCCGTTTCCCGCAGTGGAGCTGCAGCAGAGCTGTTTCCCTCAAATAAATGGATGCAGTTAACTCTGCAGACCTGTCGGCGCTGACAGTTCATTGGCCAGTTCCTTACATGCCATTTCCTGTGCCCTGTAATCAGGCCGGAGGAGTGAAGGGCTGAGATTGCTTCCGTCCATCAGCTCAGGTGCTCAAGAAGTAGAACTGCCTGGAACCGACACTCTCATTTAGAGCCCCCCGTGGACTGAGGCCTCCTCATTTATATCACGATAATGGAAATTCTCTTCGAAAGGCCCTCAGTTTCAACACTTTCGCTCCTAAAATGCACTCAGTGACACACCTTTGGCTCCTTAACCCTTAATACTCAGAGTGTATTAGTAAAATCAGAGTTCAGTAAATATATAATAGTAAAAGAGTCTAAAACTGGTGTTTGTTCTCCTACACGCTGCTCACCGTTTGCTGCACTTTCTCTCGGCGCACTGCCGCTCTCTGGACCCCCTTCCTCTGCGGGTTTTCCGCACCCACTATCCTGAAGGTTCTCCTGGGTTCCGTTTGTTTAAAAGAAAAAGAAATTTGGGCATTTTGTTCTTTATGGGCATTTGTGTGTGACGGCATTTTAAAAAACCCAGCAGCAGTTTTTTAAAATTACAATAATTTTGGTTCTACATGACACAGGAACTCCAAACAAAATTCAGCATGTCGTTTGACACCTCGCGCACAAACTTTTATAAACTGAACTTTTATATGATGCCAATTTACCATTTGTTGCTCTTCCATTGTGGATCCGTGCCACTTGCTTTCCGAGGCGTTAAAGCAGTACAACCCCCCCCACCCACCCACACACACACACACACACACACCCAGCCCCGCCCCACCCCCCGGGGATGTGACAGTCCTCATTTTTTTTCCCTGATGTGTCACAAGTTAGGTTTGGCTGTTTGAAGACCATCTTTACTTTCCCTTCTCTCTTTTTGGGTGGGCTGGGAGGTCTATTACACCCTGATACTAGGTTCCATTCATCACCATGGAGAGCCATTTTCCACTCCAAATGACTGAATTTAGGAAAAGTGAGTGGACTTCGCCTGTAGGTGTGCAAAGTGTAAGACAGGTTACTGTTCGGTCTGTTAAGCATTTGGGTGATTTTTTTGGCTCTGTTTCCAGGCCTTCTCATTGGTCAGAGTTCCGGCCTCTCTTGACACCTCTCAGACGTTTTTTTTCCTTCTTTTTTCACACTCAGTTTCTCTGGAGCACAGCGGTTCCCGTGCTGGAGTGTTTGACCAGGGCTAATGAGAGGAAGCTTTGTGGACTCTCCTCGTCCTCTTATTGTCTGTGGAGCTGACCCTTCTGTCCAGCAGCGGCTCCAGAGGATTCTCATCAGGAGAGGAATCCCGTCCACTCAATGGGATTAGAGCTGTGTGTGTGTAAGTGTGTGAGTGTGTGTGTGTGTGTGTGTGTATGTTGATCATGGAGGAAATGCTTATGTAAAGGTTGCAAAGACACACAGAGACACAGGAGAATCTAAAAATGTATAAAATCTAATTAAAAAATCTGTAGAAAAAAAAAAAATATGATAATACACCATGCTATATACAGAAATAGGTATTAATACTATATAAGTAACACAGCGGAGTGACATTTGGTAGTTTGGAGTAAGTTATTGCACTTAGTAGAGATCAGTGATAATATTAAGTAATAAAAAGTAATATTGACATATAGTTGCCCATGAAGACTATTGCACGTAAGATATTGCACGTAATGAAGTGATTCATTAACATGAGCTAAAGAATTAAGCCAAACAGATAAAGCAGTTTGATAATTAGAAAAGAGAGAGAGAGCTTGAAGACACTTTTTAAGGAAGAAAAAAAGCCTACCATGTGGTCTTTGTAAAAAATGATACAGCTCCAGAAAAATATATAATGTTCATTTTCACAGGTTTTATCTTTAATAGATATAGGTACATGTTTTCTGGCGCTCTATGACTTGTTGTGAGCTGAATGAACTGAACTTCGGTGCCTTTCCTCTGCATTTATGACATCTCCGAAGCTGATTCTAGATCAGCGCTTCTGCTACTGAGCTGGTCTGTGAAAACAGACCCTGCTGTGTAAAAAGGCAATCGCTGCACACAGCTCACCAAAAGTCGTACGGTGTCCTAAACCTTGTCCGCAAGTCCGCTTCACCTTAATGAGGAGCTGGATGTGGTTTGAGTGGGTCCATAGAGATTTTGGAGAAAAAAGGTTTGGGTTTGACAGTTGGCAGTTGTCTAATGAATTTTAATGTTAGAATTTAAATGTTAAATGCTTGGCATCTGGGGTCACGGGAGCGCTGTTGTTCCTTCATGGCAGGTGTTCAGAGTCGACAAATGAGGAGTTTATGGAGGGATTTGTGAAACAGAGATTATGACAGGTGTTTAAGAGGGAAGCGATGATCGACAAACACCCTAAAATCAATATACATTAGAGGTTCTCCATCAGTGGCAGGCGGAAGATTTGTGGCCCGCTGCGTAAATCAGTGGCGATGCCGCCTGACGGGCCTTTGTCAAAATTGCACTTTGCCATTAGGCGTCCGTAATAGACACCTGCTCGCCGTATATCAGCCGGACGCTGACAGATTGGAGACTAAATCAAAGGCAACGGAGGGGGGTGGGGGGAGTCACAACGGGAGCACATGACTTGTACGGGGAACTTGGAGGAGCGTGGCAGAAGTATAAATGATCGTACCTGATCATTGCTATAGCTAATGATGAGTGCTTCGAGCGCAACAATAGTAATTTTGCCATAAAGCTGTCATCGCTTCATTAATCTCTCGCAGGCCTTCTCCCTCCTGCAGCCCGAGATTTATTAAAATGCTCACAGGCACGAGACTGGACTTGCCCGAGCTGTCTACACCTCTCTTCTCTCAACTCTCTCTCTCTCTCTCACTTTCTCTCTCT
>JBBPDC010034270.1:0-2500 GCA_037974485.1 Hemigrammopetersius urotaenia | reverse complement strand
CCATCACCTCCATCACCTCCATCGCATTCATCACCTTCATCACCTCCAGCACCTCCATTGCCATCATTGCTTTCATCACCTCCATCACCTCCACCACCTTCATCACCTCCATCACATTCATCACCTTCATCACCTCCATCACCTTCATCATCTTCATCACTTCTATCACCTTCATCATCTTCGTCACTTCTATCACCTTCATCACCTCCATCACTTTCATCACCTTCAACATCTTTATCACCTTCATCACCTCCATCACCTTCCTCACCTTCCTCACCTCCATCACCTACTATGAATTATTCCGTGTCAGTAATGAACTATATGGTGTTCACAATGTTTTTTTTCAGTGTATACTATGAATTGTTTAGTATCCACTGTGTATTTATTGTCTGCTATGAACAATTCGTTAGCCCATATGAATTATTCAGTGGAAACAATGAATTATTTAGTATTCATGACGAATAACTTAATGTCCACTATGAATTATTCAGTATTGGTTCACCTTTATAGTTAAAAGGGTTAAATGTGAAGGCCGTAAGTCTCATGTCAAACCTGTGCACAGAAAAAGCAACAAAAGAGCAGAATTGCAGTTAAATGATGTGGTGTGTTTAAGGTGAAGCCTCGGGGCTTTGCCTGAAACACGCCACTAATTGAAATAATTTCCTGTGGAAAGTTTGTTGTGTCAAGGGAACGGAAATGAGGAGTGAGGAAAACACACAAAGCCACATCACTCACGGCTTAAATTGGTCTCTGTACTCAAATTTGAGGAGCTTTTAATTAGAAAATTCACCTGGATCACTGCAGGCTGTGTAGTCGAGTGAGTTCAGTGGGACAGTTCACTCACTTTTACCCAAAAATATCCCTCTGTGTGCCACTGGCACCTTCCTTATGGCCACTTTATTAGAAACACTCACCCTCTTCTGATGATGTAAGCTCATGTCGGCACTGACTTCCTCAATCCAGTGTCTCCTCAGAAATATTCGTTCCTCCTCTTATCAATCCCATTGACCCGCCCCCCCCCCCCCCTCTGCGGGGGTGTGAAATATTGCATCTGGCAGCGCATCCCTGACATGATTTCCATACATAGCTCCGCTAACCACATGACATTTTTGCTCAGCTATCTGAAGCATGTTTCACCACCTCACTGTGTTCAGTCTTGTCACGAGCAGACTGAAGGAGCTTGTAAAAATATTCTCAAACTGCCAAAGAAAAACAACTTAGGTGAAGGGAGATCCTCCCCAGCCAACGGCGAATTCGAACGACCCCCCCCCCCCCACTTACGGCCTCCACGAGGTCATGTTCACCACGAGCCAAAAGTGTCACAACAGTGTGCAGATGGGTTTAAGATGAACAAATTGGGCGCCATGTACAGTTTATATAAGAATTGTAACAGTGGCGAGCTGTGAGTATGAGCTAGGCCTTCTGTTCATGCCACAATAACCCCATTCCCACCAGAACGCTGATTTCTGCTGGCATCCCAAAGGAGTTCACAACAGTAGGTTAGTGCTAAGATACAACATATTTGTGGCCGGCCTCTGATGAGTCCATTACATTTATCTCATGGCCACTTTATTGGAAACACCTTGTGTGTCAACAATGACATGTAATTGTCTCTGAAATCAGGCCTTATCTAGAAGGCCCTGAAGGTTCCTGTAGGGTCCGTAGCTGTTCTTGCAGTCATAATAAAGGAATCTCGGATGAATCACTTTGCTTTAGCGGGAAATTCGCCCTATCAGGTTCTACAGATGTGCTTCTCAGAGTAAACAAAAGCAATGCTGTCAGGATGACACTTTTACGCCTCTGGGTTTTTGTGGTTGAAGGGAATTCCTCGCTCATAATATCGAGTGGACTCTCCACAGGAAACCTGAGACGACAGTTACTCAACAATCCTGAATCCCAACAGAGCAGCCCAGCCTAAACCAGGCGCGCAGTCATGGAGATTTAGTGCTCAAGTCATTCTCTGAATATTTCGGGAAAGTCTCCCTCGTCCCTGAGATCAAGGAGATGATAATGTCTTCGAATAGAGTCGTTTTAATACAGTGCTGATGTTTCTCGAGCAACATCAGACCTCATCTCACCAAAGCCAAAGCTGTTAGGAAGCTCAAGGTGGGCGTTTCTAATACAATAGCCAGTGAATGGAAGCAAGTGTTCCCAATAAAGTTTCACTATGTTATGGTTTAGTGACCAATCCGCAGTTAGAGTCTCCGACCAGCTCACTGCAGTGTTTCTCTGCTTCTACAAAATAGATTAAGAAGATTAACATTCAAACAAAAATCTCAGCAATGCAGATGCCATTGAATCCAGGCACAAAGTGGTTATTAGCCTCATGTGAGACATTAATAGTTACAGGGAGTATGATATTAGTAAAGAGTAGTGCTGGGCCGTTATCGGCGTTAATGTGCTGCGTTAATGTGAGACTCTTATCGGGCGATAAAAAAAATATCGTTGTTAATCTATTCACAAAGTTGGGTTTGGAGCTGGGTCTATACTACGCAAGCTG
>JBBPDC010034252.1:0-12125 GCA_037974485.1 Hemigrammopetersius urotaenia | reverse complement strand
GCGATCTTTTAAGTGAACGTACCGAACCGAATCAGTTGAGGAAGTGATTCAGTTCAGTACGTTCACCTAAAATACACCGCCCCCGCCCCGACAACGCTCGCCGTCACCCCCCTCCCCCCGTCATCTCTTCCGTCAGATGATTTTTTTTTTTTTTGCTTTAATCCATGCGTTCATTGGTGTACATGCCGGTGAGTGTGTTTTGCATGTGTTAGCTATGTTCGAGTGTGTGTGTGTGTGTGTATTTCTCTAGCGTGTGTTTGATGGAAAAGGCATATGAGGGTATCTTCATGCTTAATGGCTCTCTAGCTGAGCTCCGCATTCTTTATCTCACCCCTTTGTGTGAAAAACGTGCGTGGCTACAAACCACTGCGCTTCATGTGATGTGTGTTTTCCTCCATGTTTTCAAGAATGAGTTAACGAAAAAAAAAATGCACTTTGAGTTACGGAATAAAGATCACACCGCTACTGTCAAAAGGCTAATAACATTCCGCAGCACAGCCGTGTAGCGGTGTACATTGGAATACACCTGTGAGTACATGTTTAAATCGCACCACCTCCAGCTTAAGCACCACCTCAATCCTTGATAAGACGTCTCACGTGAGTAAACCTCTGCTGCTTTGCCACAGAGAGCTCGTAGCTTCATTATGGAGATAAAGTTATTTTGCTTAATTGTGCTCTGTTAGACTCGCCTGCCTCGATCCATTATCCCTGATGTGAGAAAACAAGCAGAATGAGAAACACACGATGCTGTTGCCAGCTTCATTGCTGCAGTTCTCTAAAATTTCGCCTCTCCTTTATGGCTGGCCTGAGAATAAAGAGGCGCAGGACAGTGGGACAGTGTAGGAGAGATGCAAACAGGCAGAGAAGGGAGATACTGTGTGTGTGGGTGGGTGTGTGAATATAAGAAGATATCAATTGCTTGTGTGTGTGTGTGTGTGTGTGTGTGTGTGTGTGTGTGTGTGTGTGTTGTGTATACTGCAGATAGGGAATTCCCCACCCATACCTGCACCAGTACCCCATTAGACAGCCCACTGATAAACAGCAGCAATATACAATGCTCTCCATTTCACCATGCATTTCCAGCTCATTAGCAGCTGAGCCTCGCTGAAAGAGAATGGAAATTCATGTAAGCTTATTCGGGGGGTGGGGTGGGGGGGGGATGCTGGGTCTGGGATAAAGCAGGATAAAGGAAGAGGAGGGGAATAGGACAGAAGGAGGAGAGAAACGAGAAACATAAGTTAAATGAGAGAAAAGAAAAGAACCAGGGAGAAAGGAAGGAACCCAGGGAACAAAAGATGAAAAGGGGAGGCTGAAAGAAAATAAAGAGGAGGACAGGAAACGAGAGAAAAGAGAAGATCGTATAAAAGGAAGAGGGAGGGGAATAGCGAAAACGTGCGAAAAGAAGAGAAACTGATCGAAAGTGAAAAACAAACGGTGAGAGGAGGACGGAAAAGAGGAGAGAGAGAGAAGAAACACAGATAACGGAAAGAACAAAAGAAATCAGGTGACAGAAACAGAGGGGGGGGGGTGTAGAGAATAGAGAATAGAGGAGGACAGAAAAAGAGAGAAAAAAGGAGGAGAAAAGGAGCACAGAGGAGGAAGAGAACGGGTTCGAAAAGAGGTAGGAGGACAGAAAACGGCTGAAGAAACGAGAGAAACTAAGAAGAGAAAAGGACAGAAAATAAGCAAAAAGAGAAGACAGCGCTCGGAACACAATTATGCAATTATAGATGTATTATGTATCAAATTCGCAAAACTCTGCTGCTTTGGCACAGAGAGAAAGGAGGGAACCAGCAAAACAGAAATGAAAAGGGGGATCCGGGAAAATAAAGGACAGGACAGAACAGGAGACGAGAGAGAAAGGTTGAAAAAGGAGGAGGAGAGACGATGTGTGAAGAAACGAGAGAAACTGAGAAGAGAAATGCAGAGAAAACGAGGAGAAATAAAGGAGAGATGAGCGAAGCAGAGGAGAAGACAGTGCTCTGAGCACAGTTAGAGGCCAGACAGAGGGAGCGAAGCCAGAGAAGTGGCCACCGCGGTGGGCTATAGGACACAGACCCGGACTGGGACTGTGGCCAGAGCGCCTGGCCTGACATCACACAGCACACATCACACAGAAACTGAGCAATGGAGACAGCCTGCCAGAGACCTGGGCGGTGGGTACACAGACATGGGTCACTTCTGAAGCCCCTGGAGCCAGGCAGAATGGATCAATGGCACCTTGGAAATACCCAGAGAAACAAAGAGAGAGAAGGTTTGGGGGAGAGAGAGAGAGAGAGAGAGAGAGACTATGTATCTGCACTAGTTTGAATTGTAATATATTCAGTGCTAAACGCAGCCGACGCTGTTTTATAGTAAATGACCTTGGGAAAATTGAGGTGTGATGGGAAACTGTCAGAAAAATCTGTCTGCCTTGAAAACCTAACATCACAATTACGGCAAGGCGTTGTCACAGCATTAGATAGTGAGAAACAAGGGAGGGTGGAGCCAGGGAGACAATAATATTGGTGTGAGTGGAGAGAGAGAGAGAGAGAGAGAGAGAGAGAGAGAGGGAGAGAGAGAGAGAGACAGAGAGAGAGGGAGAGAGAGAGAGACAGAGATAGAGACAGACAGAGAAAGAGAGAGAGGGAGAGAGAGACAGACAGAGAGAGGGAGAGAGACAGAGAGAGGGAGAGAGAGACAGAGAGAGAGAGAGAGAGGGAGAGAGAGAGGGAGAGAGAGAGAGAGAGAGAGAGGGAGAGAGAGAGAGACAGACAAACAGAGAGACAGAGACAGCGAGAGGGAGAGAGAGAGAGACAGAGATAGAGACAGACAGAGAAAGAGACAGAGAGAGACTCTCTTTGTAAAGGACTAAATGTCCCCATAATGGAAGGAATGCTGTGATAGTTGTGAAACTCTGCTGGTCCTTATAAGGAAACCTGGTGTTTTTCACCACTAATTCAGCTTTTATAGGTAAAGCTAAAAGAGCAGAGAGAGCTGGGGTTAAGGTCAGGAGGTCAGACTCAGGCTCAGGTTTAGGTTTGTGTAATCTGAGATGCAGATTACACAAATCAAAGGAATGTACAAATACCTCCATATATGATAGTGTGAGTGTAACTACACACTCTGGACTTTAAAGTGTGTTACAATGAAAAAGTAAAGCATTTTACAATTTGAGATTAACATACATATATACGTGTGTGTGTGTGTGTGTGTGTGTGTGAACTCGTGTGTTACTCGTCTGTTTATTTTTTCACTCTTCTCTTGCTTCCTCTGCCGTTTTGTCATTCTCACTTTCTTTTCCAATTATTCTCTCTCTCTCTCTGTATCTCTCTATCGCGCTCTCTCTCTCAATGTCTCCCTCACTCTCTTTCTCTCTCTCTCCCTCACTCTCTTTCTTTCTCTCTCCCTCAGTCTCTTCTTCTCTCCCTCTCCCTCACTCTCTTTCTCTCTCTCTCCCTCATTCTCTTTCTCTCTCTCCCTCCCTCTCTGTCTCTCCCGCTGTCTTTCTCTCTCTCTCTCTCCTTCTCTCCCTCTGTCTGTTTGTCTGTCTGTCTCTCTCTCTCTCTCTCTCTCTCTCTCTCCTATTTATAAAATGGCAGCAGATGGTGTTTGTGTGTAAAGTCGATTTCCGCTTGGTTGTTTGGAAGAAATTCTCAGAATCTGCACCTCACAGTGTCGCTCTCTCTCCTCCCCATTCACTCCATCCCTCCATTCACTCCATCCCTCCATTCGTTAACACGGTGTAGTGACGCTTCCAATCCTCCACATTACATCATCCCGTAAATCTCAGCTCATCTCTCCTGTAGTCTGATCCAGGATCAGCCCCGCTGTTCCTTTAATGAGCCTCATGCTGAGGGATGACATGCTAAAGCTGATCTGAGTACAGAGCGAGGTTCTGAAGGCGTGTGAGCCCTCAGATTATCAAACACACGTACGCTACATCAGCAGTGAGTGGGCTTAGAGCCTCTTTTATAATGAACACAAACACAACCTGTCCTCACCTGGCCCTGACACGCACTGGCCACTTTATTGGAAACACCTCCTTGTGCTTCCACTCTCGGGTCACCTTAATTGGAAACACTCACCTTTCCCCTCAAGTCACTCGCGACTCAGAACAGTACGAGCTGTGGTTGCCGTGGTTACAGAAGCAGTTCATAAAGCTGCGTAACCAGAGCTATGGCTCGGTGACGTCATTTTCTGGTGATGTCATGATGCATAACCAATAGGTCCAACAGAATAAACAGATTTGTTTAACAGCAAGTCGCATTCTCTCAAGTGTCCTGCACTGCTTGTTTCATTATGATTGACAGTCAAATGTACACAGTACTGTACTGTGCAAAAGTCTGGAAAGCATCTGACTGGAAACAAGTTCATTTTTCATTATGATAACGATTCCAAACACCAACAACACAGTCAAAGCACCTCGATAGAGAAAACCATGAGGAAAATCAGTCACGGGTCTGCCTCCATGAAGTCCAGATCTTATCATTACTGAAGCAGTGTGGACCATCTGGACAGAGACCAGAACCATAGACAGCCCAGATCTAAAGAGGAATGTTTAAAATGTCCTTCAGGAAGCCTGGAGAACTATTCCCGAAGAACTGACAGGAGACAGGAGAGCTTGTCTAAGAGAGTGAACGATGGTCCTAAAGGAGCTCAAACACTGACTGATCTTCTGACCAGTATAAAGAAATGGGGGGTTAAGACTATAATCTTGTGTCTCAATTCACGTAAAATTTTGCCTCTCGAGTCAGAACGTGTTAGAGTGACATATGTAAAACTGCTGGCACTTGTGACATCACAAAAACAGTTCAGAGATATATATATATATATATATATACATATCTTTATATATATATCTTTACACACTCCATTATGCTCATTAATTTCAAAAAGGTTGATCAGGTTTTCAATACTATGGGCCCTTTAAGTGTAAACACGGCTAATAACAGGTTTTGAATGGATCCTTTGAAATCTGGGACTTTTCATTTATCTTCACATCAGTGCTAAACAAGGCCTGGAGACTCACAAGGGCTGGACGAGCGAATGAGCGTATGTGTGTGGAGGTTATATAATGTAACAGTTGTGTGTGAATGGGAACATCTCCAGACTTGAGGGCCTGTTTCTGCTCTCGCTGTGTCAGATGTGTGTGTGTGTGTGTGTGGTGTTCTTTCTTCACTATGTCCTCAGTGTGTCAGATTCAACACATGACTGAGCTTCTTAACACACCACCTCTCAAAACACACTGATTAGCACAGCCCCACACACACACACACACACACACACAGGCTACAAAATGACGCTTATGAAACACCAACACAGCCTCATCCTGTCCGCTTCATTTCTGTCCACAGACATTTACAGCTTTGGCGAACACTCTAGTCATCATACAGAGGAACAGAAATATCTGTTTAACTGGAATTACAATTATTCTTCTTACAGTCTTCAGTTACAGGGACAGTCTTACAGTCAGAGCTGTAGAGCTCTAGAACAGAGCTGTAGAACATCAGACACTGATGTTGGACGAGAAGGTCTGGATCACAATCTCTGTTCCAGTTCGTCCTCAAAGTTCGAAGCATGGTGCTGTACAGAATATCTTGATCTTCACTGGAAGTAAGGGACCCAAATCCTGAAATACAATACTTTTGTCCATATAGTGTATATGGTGTTTTCGCAAGCAAGGCACAGTGGCTAGTTTATTTGTTTGTGTTTGTGGTTTTGTTGCTCAGAGCAGCTCTGGTTCTTGTGTCGTTTCAGGGAGTTCTGTCTCTCAGTGAGAGCGTCCAAGAATAACTGCCCACCCAAAGGGGCGGCCCAGCACGGGACTAAAAATAAAACCAGAGCCTTTTAGATTAAACACGACTGCTGGAGTGGAAACACACACACACACACACCTGGATATGTGCAGTCCCTGGGAGATTGTAAATGAACAGAGAGCATTAAAGAGAAAGAGACAGAGTTATTGACTCAGCCTGTTCCAGCTTATCTCTTCTTCAGAACATCTCTTCCTTTCAGCAACTCAGCAACGTCACACACTCTCTCTCTCTCTCTCTCTCTCTCACACACACACACACACACACACAGCGAGACGAAACACACACCTGAGTCATTAAAAGTCCATTCTAATATAATAGGTTCAGTCATCACTGACATACACTCGCCAGAATCAGAACGATTCTTTAGTTAAACTTCACATTTATGTTCAGAGCACAGCAGGAGGAAATTATTATTACTGATGACGGCAGAGGGGCTCTTTAAATATTCGGGGCTACAATTCTGACCATGGTGTTGGGAGGGGCATATACCACAGCTCCAATATTTCTTCTTTTATTATTATTATTATTATTACTATTATTATTATTATTATAATTATTATTATTATTATATGATACTAATAATCTACCCATGCATTCATTATCTGAACCACACAGGTTTACTAAGAGCGCTAGAAGTCGATCACCTTTCTGTACAGATAAATAATACTGGCAAATATATTGATAATTATAATAATTATTACTGTTATTACGCCTCACATATATTTACTGTGTGATGCAAAAACATAAGCAATAAAATCATGCAATAAATCAGAATTCATGTGTGTGTGTGTGTGCGCACGCGTGTTATTATTTAACACTACTGTCATATCTCTAAAGTAACTTCTGTAGCTCTAAAATAATTAGTGTAGCTCTAAAGTGATTTACGTAGCTCTAAAGTGACTTGTGTTGCTCTAAATGATTCGTGTTGCTCTAAAGCGATTCATGTTGCTCTAAATGATTCGTGTTGCTCTAAAGCGATTCATGTTGCTCTAAAATAATTCTTGTAGTTCTAAAGTGATTCTTGTTGCTCTAAAGTGATTCTTGCAGCTCTAAAGTGATTAGAGCTACAAGAATCATTTTAGAACAACTCGAAAGTGATTCATGTTGCTCTGTGAGTTATTTGTCCGTCCTCCACTTGCTGTTGGTCATTTGTGAGTCAGTAGGTCAGAGAAAGCGTTTTACAATGAGAGAGTCAGACAGCGGTGTGTGAGGGACGTTACAGCTGGAAATGTCTGTCTGGGTGATCCAGCTAACCTACTTAGCATTAGCACAAACTCACTCCACTAAACACTCTCGCTCTCTCTCTCTCTCACCTGGGAAAGGTCATTAGGACAAATAGTGAATGATTATAACTGACAGTTCCCATTTCTCTCCTTCAGGCCGCACAGACAGAGCGGCTGGAATCGCGTCTGTATCAGATCCGAACTGTTATTGTTTCCTCATGAACTGAAGATACTTTTATTGTTGTTTTCACACTGGAAAGTGTTTTTTGCTCCAGGTTTTATTAACACTGTGAGACACGCAGAGAGAGAACTGCTCTCTGATCAGCTGATCACTGTACTGAACATGTGCACACACGCAAACACACACGTACACAGACACATACATGCAAACACACACACACACACACTCGCACGCATGCACGCAAACACACACACACACACACACAAACAGACGCTCACACGCACTCACACACAAACAAATACACACACACGCAAACACACACACACACAAGACATTCACTCACACACACACAAACACAAATGCAGACACACATACAAGCACGCACTCACACATACACTCACCCACACACAGACACATGCAAACCCTCAAACATACACACACTCACACTGTCTCTGGGTGCCAGCTGTGTCTCAGCAGGTATTTGTGTTGACCACTGGGCACTGGGCCACACACCCAAACAAATCCCAGAACACACATACACACACACACACACAGTTACACAACACAATACACTCCTGGCCACTTTCCTTGTACAGCGTACAGTGAGAGACTGGAGCCCATGCACAGTTTGTGTTAATTTTGCCACTGAGTTCAATAACAGTGCAAAGCTCTGCATGGTCACAGCTCTCCTCCATCCACCCCCTACAAGCCCTCACTGCCCTGCCTCACAGCTGCTAGTCTTACATGTGTATATACTAGTGCTGGGCCGTTAACGGCGTTAATGGCGCGAGATTCTTATTGCGCGATAAAAAAAATATCGACGTTAACCCCGCCCCCCCACCCCCGGACAGAGGGAGCTGGGTGTACACTACGCAAGCTATGATGAATTTCACCTTGATATTTCAGTGACTTTTCCGGTTCGCGCACGTTTTAAACTTGCCTCGGTCTCTCCGTTAACGCCAAGATTAAAATTAGATTAACGGCGTTAAAAAAATTAATCTATGGCCACCACACACTCATACACACACACACACACTTGTAAGGCAATATTTTCCGGCCTCTTCAGTATTTCTAACTAAGATGAACTAAACTGAATCAGAGACTCTGTGAGTAATTAAAATACTGAATAGTGATTGGACAAGAATGAGGGCACTACTATCACGTTCACGGTAAAAAAAAAAGCACAGGATTGCAGACATTCATAAATCTGTGTGTTTATTGATGTGTGTGTGTGTGTGTGTGTGTGTGTTTGTGTGTTGGGTACATCGAGGGTGGGTATAAACCACACACCTGCTTTACACTCAGCTCAGGGCATTAAAGCATGCAGAGCTGCCCCGGGTCAGTGTGTCTGCATCACAGATTTAGAGCGGCTTGAGTTCCCCCAGTCTCTTCCTGCTGCCCCACTTTAGCGCACACACACACACACACACACACACACACAAAGGCAAGGTGAGACCATTCTTCAGGTCACAAACACAGCATCAGCAGTCTGGGGCACATGTCAAACCCTTTATCTGCTGCACACGTATGTATGTATGTGTATGTGTGTGTGCGTGTGTGTGCGTGTGTGTGCTGACCCAGTTTGTCCAGCTCTAATCCTGCCTCTAAATGTGGTCCCTCTGTGAGCTTTACAGACACACTGTCACATGTAGCTTTGAGCAGGACAGACGACAAAAAATGTGATATCAACAAGAATACACACACACACACACACACACAGAAATACATAGAGGACACATCTGGGCACAAACAATCTGTACTGACCTGAAATCAGTGAGAGAGAGAGAGAGAGAGAGGGAGAGAGATAAGTAAGAAGAGAGAGTGTGAAAGAGAGAGAAAAAGATAAATTGATTGATTGATAGAGAGAAGGATACATAGATATACAGAGAGAGAGAGAGAGAGACAAGGAGAGGAAGTGAAAGGGAAATGAGGAAAGAGAATAAGTGTCCCAGACATATCTCCTCATCCTCCTCTCTGAGTCACTGTGTTGAGCACAAGTGTCCTTCCTCTTCATCTGCCCTTCAGCTGTCTCTCTTTATCCCTCTCTCTGTCGGTCGGTCTGTCTGTCCATCTATCTCATTCTCTCTCTCTCTCTCTCTCTCTCTCTGTGTGTGTCTCTCTCTCTCTCTGTCTCTCTCTCTCTCTCTCTCAGTGGAGATGAAGGGAATTCTGGAAGAACAGAAGGAGGTTGTTTATGGTGCTGTTAGCATCCCAGCGGCTGATAATGACACAGCGTTCTGTTTCTCAGATCAGTTATTAAACGTCACTTGCTCGGCTTTTACTAACGTCACCAAAACTCTGTCAGACTCTCCTGAGAACTGGCTGATTATTATTATCATCATCATCATTATTATTATTATCATTATTATTATTAGCTAATGCCATCAGGCTAATCCAGAAGACAGAAACTGAGTGTCCACCTGTATTTACATGACGCTGTCAGACAGTAGGGAGTGCAGGCACATGTGCAGGCATACATGTAAATACAGTGCAGAAATCACACAAAGAGCTGCAACCTGTTACCAAAGCCTGCCAGCACCTTTAAGAGCATGCAGACTCGTAAAGGTGCCGGGAGGGTTTGGGAACAAGTTGCTGAAAGGATGTGGCAAATCTGTGCTGCTGTAATAAAGGTGGTTATTTCAATGAAACTCTTACAGAAACTTTCACATCCATTAAACTACACTTACAGAGGAAACTATTACACTTCCAGTTAAACTGTGTAATGAGCACCGAAGATGGACCCAAAAGCAGAAACAAGTATAACTGAGGAATTTAATACGAACAGACAGAGCACAAAATACTAAGAAAAGTCCGGCAGGCAAAAAGGGATAATCCAGTGTCCAGAAAGGGAGGTCAAAGCACGAGAAAACACAGTCAGGAGTCAAAAAGAGAGAACGCTTGGTAACTAGGTGAGGCTAGAATACTTTGCACTGTCTGTATGTCCTACAGTCCTTTACAGTCCCTAGGACCTAGAACTCAAGTGAAGTAGATCTCCACATGGAGCTGTGATTAGTAGAGGGTTGACTGGGAACACCTGGCTGGTCCCACACCTCTACTCTCGTACGAATCCTTACAAACTGAAGTACAGTGCAGCCGGAAAGTATTCACAGCGCATCAGTTTTTCCACATTTTGTAATATTACAGCTTTATTCCAAAATTGATTAAATTCAATTTTTTCGTCAGAATTCTACACGCAACACCCCATAATGACAAAAGTTTACTTGAGATTTTTGCAAATTTGAAGGTCCCAATAAGCACAGTGGCCTCCATCATCCGTAAGTGGAAGAAGTCCGAAACCACCAGGACTCTTCCTAGAGCAGGCCGGCCATCTAAACCGAGGGATCAGGGGCGAAGGGCCTTAGTCAGGAAGGTGACCAAGAACCCGATGGTCACTCTGTCAGAGTTCCAGAGGTCCTCTGTGGAAAGAGGAGAACCTTCCAGAAGAACAACTATCTCTGTAGCAATTCACCAATCAGGCCTGTATGGTAGAGTGGCCAAACGGAAACCACTGCTTAGTAAAAGGCACATGGCAGCCCACCTGGAGTTTGCCAAAAGGTACCTGAAGGACTCTCAGACCATGAGAAACAAAATTCTCTGGTCAGATGAGACAAAGATTGAACTCTTTGGTGTGAATGCCAGACGTCACGTTTGGAGGAAACCAGGCACGGCTCATCACCAGGCCAATACCATCCCTACAGTGAAGCATGGTGGTGGCAGCATCATGCTGTGGGGATGTTTTTCAGCGGCAGGAACAGGGAGACTAGTCAGGATAAAGGGAAAGATGACTGCAGCAATGTATAGAGACATCCTGGATGAAAACCTGCTCCAGAGCACTCTTGACCTCAGACTGTGGAGCGGTTCATCTTGCAGCAGGACAATGATCCTAAGCACACAGTCAGGATATCAAAGGAGTGGCTTCAGGACAACTCTGTGAATGTCCTTGAATGGCCCAGCCAGAGCCCAGACTTGAATCCCATTGAACATCTCTGGAGAGATCTTAAAATGGCTGTGCACCGACGCTTCCCATCCAACCTGATGGAGCTTGAGAGGTGCTGCAAACAGGAATGGGCGACACTGGCCAAGGATAGGTGTGCCAAGCTTGTGGCATCATATTCAAAAAGACTTGAGGCTGTAATTGCTGCCAATGATGCATCGACAAAGCATTGGGCAAGGGCTGTGAATACTTATGTACATGTGATTTCTCAGTTATTTTTAATAAATTTGTAAACTTTTGTCATTATGAGGCTGACGGACCAAGTGCTGCTCGACAGTAAACAACATGTTACTCCTATCAGTACATTACAGAGAGGCTTTCTGTTCTAGGCCAGAATGCTCCTGGAAACTGACTACCTGACCGGAGCGTCCAGCCCCCTGCTGCCCCCCACTTCCCCCATTCAGAGGCGCAGGGCTCATGTGAGGGCGGGTCAGGTGTTATATTTATAGGTCATGTTTGGGTCTAAACTCTGTCTGTCCATTCAGAGAGAAAAATCACCAGCCAACAAAACGCATGCAATTTAAATGAGAACAAGACTGGCGGGACTGACAGAAGGGTAGAGAATGGCACCATTAGACAGTGATAGAGATAAAGGATTACAGAGAATGAAATAATGTATGTGTATATGTGAACACACACACACACACACACACACACACACACACACACACACACACACACACACACACACAACAGCCTTGCTTGAGCCACCTCTCATTTATTTAAATTTTGTTATGAATCTTCTTGTTGATGCAAAAATACTATTTTATTCCTGCCAAAATGTCTCATCTTCAAAAGGTTATTACATTATATTAAATGAAAGAAATGTGAACAAATGTTTTACTGTGACAACTCCACCCACTCAGCATTCAGCACCACCAGTATACTGATCACTGCCTGATCATCTGGAATCATCTGCTCCTGGTTCT
>JBBPDC010034175.1:0-12130 GCA_037974485.1 Hemigrammopetersius urotaenia | reverse complement strand
TCTCCGTGTGTGTGTGTTTGTGTGTGTGTCTCTCCGTGTGTGTGTGTGTGTGTGTGTCTCTTCGTGTGTGTGTGTGTGTGTGTGTGTCTCTCCGTGTGTGTGTGTGTGTGTCTCCGTGTGTGTGTGTGTGTCTCCGTGTGTGTCTCTCCGTGTGTGTGTGTGTGTCTCTCCGTGTGTGTGTGTGTGTGTGTCTCTCCGTGTGTGTGTGTCTCTTCGTGTGTGTGTGTGTGTGTCTCTCCGTGTGTGTCTCTGTGTGTGTGTGTGTGTAGGATGACAGCACTGCTCTATCCATTGCTCTGGAGGCGAGCCACAAAGACATCGCCATGCTGTTGTACGCACATGTCAACTATGGAAAGGGCCAGTCAGGGGTAGGATTACTTTTACTCAGACACATTCATCACAGTGTGCCACTTAAGCAGTAGAATACCCACGGCTGTGTGTTATTGTGAATAACATTAACACTGCAGTTTGGTTGCAGCAGATTATTCCCACTTATATGACTCCAATGACGTGACCTTGTGTGTTCTATTGATCTTTTTCAGTGGTTTTGCTATGTAAAGAAACCCTGAACATTTTTTTAAACATAGATTTTTAGCATTTTCTTCTGTCATGTTTACTTAGTGAACAGTCAGCAAAATAATGCTGTACAGCCTAGACTGAACCAGGGCTTAATTAGTTGATGATGAGGTCTTGGAACACTAAGCAGTGATGACAGATTAATGGGGGGAAAAAAGAGAACAAAACATTTAGCAGAATAATTGCGAGCATATTACCATTATGTCTACTGTTTTGGCTGAACGTTACTGCTTCTTGTGCAATGATATTTTTTTCCTAATAAGAGACCCATTTAGCGTAGCAGGTGCCATATAGTTAAGAGTAAGTTAGGACTTTTTCACCAGCCACCGACAGGTTCAGGCCAAAATTGCTGTTGCTGTCTTAAATTGCTATTATGTTCTAGTTACAGTCCAGGCCTTGTTATTTTGGCCTGAACCTGTCTGTGGCTGGTGAAAAAGTCCTAACTTACTCTTTTTTTCTATCTAAGAGTTTTTCTATTTATTCTGGGTTAAACACTTATTTGGGTATTTTAGAAGATCGACGATCAGGCCTGGGTTTCTCTGAGATCATTAAAAGGTAGAGTGAGCCTCACACTGAACACCGCCTCGACTTCTTAAACTATTATCTTAAAACAAAGATAGTTTTGGAGAAACCCAGCAGGTGTCAGTAGTGTTAGTGAAAACCAATGTTTGATGTTATTTGTTTTTTTTTGTCACCATTCTTGCCTAAACAGGGCTTGAACGTTGACTTTAAAGTTCACTTTTCCACATTGTTATACACTATATGGCCAAAAGTATTGGGACACACCTCTTTTGAGGTGGGCCCTTACTTCGAGTGAAAGGCTTAATCATAATGCTTCAGCATACCAAGCCATGCTTCCAACTTTGTGGACACAGTTTGGGGAAGAACCTTTTCTATTCCAGCATGACTGTGTCCCAGTGCACAAAGCGAGCTCCATAAAGACATGGCTGGATGAGTGTGGAAGAACTTGACTGGTCCACACAGAGCCCTGACCCCAACACCTTTGGGATGAACTGAAACAAAGATTGTGAGCCAGACCTTCTGGTCCAACATCAGTGACTGACCTCATAAACGCTCTACAGAGTAAATGAGCACAAATTCCTACAGGAACCTTGTGGAAAGCCTTCCAAGAAGATTGGGAGCTGTTATAGCTGTAAAAGGACCAACACCATATTAATGGCTATGTATTTTGTCCATATAGTGTATTTGTGAGTTTGTGTTTGTTGAACTTTATGATTTTTCTGTATGCATCAAATGTATCGTGTGTGTGTGTGTGTGTGTGTGTGTGTGTGCGCGCTTGCAGGGAACCACTCGAGGCAGAATGCCACCTGCTCCAGCTGCAAGAAGCCTTTCTGAGTGATTGTATTCCACTCATTTCCCAACACCACACACCCAATTTAGCTCTGCAGTCCTTGTACGCTTTCACAGAACACTTCCAAAGATTGTACTGATCCAACAATGGGAAGCCAAACCCCCAGAAGTCCCATGTGTATTTAATTTGGTGGCATTTCTCAGCTGTTTCCAAAGCACCACATGGACAATGACCTCTTGATGAGTGGGTGAAATAGTTATCTTATTCTATGTAAAGTGCACATTATATTATATATGATAGAATTAGTTGGAGGTTGACACAGCTTTTTGAATGACTAACACAAAATAGCATAGTCCGTTATTTCTATGCTACAGAACACTAATCAATGTTTATTTAACAGAACCTAACGCTACATTTAATGTTTTTCTTTCCTAAATGGAAACAGAAGTATTTTCAATATGTTCACTTTATCTGGAACATTCACTGCATTATGGTTCCTTCTATCCTGTGGAGGCTTATTTATATCGGTTAGTATAATATGAGAAATGCCTATTACTTTTGGTGCCTAAAATATATGTTGACAAACGAGCAATTTTTTTTACAACTTGCTGGGAAATGACTGCGCAGCACGCATTATTTATTCCACTGTAAAATGAAATGTTTATATATTGTTACTCATCCGGCATTCCTTAATGCTCTCTGCCTGAAGCTTGCCAATTTAATTTTGATAAATAAATGCTTCAGCAATAATTGCCAACAGAATCCAACGGCATTTTTCAACCAAAGCTGCCACATCTGTACCGACATTCATTCATGTTTCCCTATACATAGTGAAAAAACAGAGAACGACTCAAAACTATAAATATAAGCCATTTCAATCACCAAATTCTGTAAATGAACATATTTTAGACATAAGCACTCTTTAGTGGAATTCTTCAACTTCCAATTGACTGGGAGTATCTTTAGGCCAATGGGCTTTCTGAGCTTTTCAATGCTCAAGAAAATAGTATCAATATTATTATCGGTGGTGATCAAACAAATGTTTGAAATGCAGCAAATATAGGATGGGTTGAAAAATGCTAGTATATCCCTTTAATAGCTGCTTTACCTGTTCGCCTCTATGAATGGTGAGAAGAAAGTAAGAATGAGAATGCAATCCCTATAGCCTTGAGAATGAATAACGGTCCCCATAGGTTATGGCATGTATCTCTACAAGCTGTAGTTCATCTGCTTCACTAATGTTTCAGAGTTTAAATAAATTATTAGTCGCTCTCTCAGGTATCGGCACACAAGCTATGCAATATGTAGAGTTTTAAGATTTCAGACGTTGATGGGCACCTATTTATTGAACTCCTGAATGACTAGAGGATGACTATTAATACTGTGCACATTGCTCTCAGGCATTATAATTGTTTTATTGAAAATTTCATGTATTTTTAACACATAGTAGTCTATAATATATATATTACCCCTTTTGAAGGAATGACTAAAGCTTGACCAAACATTGTAATGCCATTGATGGCTATTAATGTTCTGTTATTGTTAGCGGCATTAGCATTGTTGGTAGTTTTCTATACTTTTAAGTCTATGACATGTTTTTTATTTTCTCTTGCATGTTTCTGTACCATATGATATAAAGGTCTATCAGAACAAATTCACTGTATGACTTTTTACAAGCTATCAATAAAGATTCATCAGCGTCCCCCAAAACAGTGTTGGCTCACATTGCTGCCACCTGGTCACCATAAAATTGCATTGCACTGTCAGCTCAACTCAAATATGTGGCCACATCTCGAGGTCAAGTGGCCGAATAGAACATTTCCAGCAGTCTGTGCTGGCACATTTACTAGTAACAGGAACATGGTTTCATTTCATCTATTGCCAGAAGTCTGTTCAGACAGACTTGAAAACATGAAAACCTTAGCATGCCCTAAAAACAGTGAGTGCTTGTCTTGATATTCTGTATTCATTTGCTTATTTGATTTATATATACGGAGTTGCTATGGACAAAAGTACACAAACAGTGACGTTAATGACATTGCATTCAAATACAAAGACTTTAATATAATTGCTCCCCCTTTGCAGCTATAACAACTTCCACCACTCTTCTTAGAAGGCTTTCCACAAGATTCTGTGGTGTATTTTGGAACTTAGTGTTCATTCATTCTGTAGAACATTTATGAGGTCAGGAACTGATGTTGGATGAGGAGGCCTGACACGCAAAATCTTCGTTCCAGTTCATCCCAAAGCCACAACAGCACCGATATTGGATGATCAGTTCCAGTTCATTATGACGATATTGACCATGGTGGGCTTGTGAAATGGGTAGCTGAATTTATTCTTTAGAAAGAGGTGACTGGATGCTCTTGGAAATAGAAGTCCTGTTCTGTGAAGACAGTTCTAAGTGCTAAAATCTTAGGTCACTATTGTCATGTATGAGCTTGTGTGAGTGTTTCAGGTACGATGGAGTTGGATTTTATTTTATACATTTATTATTTATATGCCATATATTGTAAGTGTCGTACTGGACACAACATACACAGTTTGTTAGTTATTCCATGGGTCTGTACCATCATGATGTGTGCAGTTGTTTATGAATGTGTGTTGCTTTTCATATGATTTTATGTGTAGATCGAAAAAAAAAAAAGATTGTACACTGCATTCTGCTTGCTTGTCTTTGGTGGGTGTGTGTGTGCGCGGCATGGGTGGCTAGGGGTGGGTGTGTGTGTGTGCGTGTGTGTGTGTGTGCGTGTGTGTGTGTGGTGATGGAATGCTATAGCATTACAGCTCTGTGCGCGCTGCAGCCAGTAAAACGTGGTGTTGCCATGGTAACTGACCGAGATGTTTTACAGAAATGCCCTAGTCAATCAGACTGAAAAGTATGAATATGAATTATATCATTATGGCTGCATGTCAGCGTATCACGCAGCACACACTCTTGTCTTTCATGGTCAAACGATTATTTACAACCCGCCCGTGCCTCCAAAAAAAGAGAAAAAAGTTAGGCTTTCTTGGAATATGCCTCCATTAATATTTGATTGGTGAAACAATCGGTGTCCTTGGCGCTACAACTGTTGCCATGGCAAATATGCAATAAAAGCGTTCTCATTCTAAAAGCCACGTCACTGACACTCAAAAATAGTGTTTCATGAGGGGCGGTGGTAGAGACGACGATTAAGCATAATGTACAAATATGTGTATAATATGTATAGTCATTTAGGATTTACATATTACATTTCTTTCGTTTAATTCAAATCTATTTGTACAGTACAGTATACCTTTTTTTCACAGCTTTACAGAATCTAGGTACAAGTCCCAAGGAAGTAAACCAAATGTGACAGGGGCAAGAAAAACATGTCCTTAGAACAAGCGAGAGAAACTGTGAGAGGAACCAAGACTTAAAGGGGAACCCGACTTAGACCAAAACAATGCCACAGAAAGAGCAGTAAATAAAGGAATAATAGCTCATTGATGAATATGTAGTAGTGAATAATGAATAAAAAACAAAAAGACAAAAAAAATTATACAGACTAACCAAACTGTTCCAGTGAATGAGAATTAAAGGAATAATTTTAGAAAATTCAAATGTACCCAGTTTTCCACGTTACTCCAAAATGTAACCAGTCAGGAAAGAGATTTTAAACGACCAAATATTACTTTTGTAGTTGATAGCTGCAGCTGTGAGGCTAATGTGGCTAACATGCCAAAGGTCCTCCAACTTGCTCAAACTGCATCTTTACATTAAGGTGGAAAGACTTTCCCTGTGGATTAGGATGCAGTATGACTTGCTACAGGCAGTCATTTAAGATAACACCAGGGAGTCCTAACCTATATCCACAAGTCTGCACCGCCCTAATGAAGATCTGAATGCAGTTTTTTATAGGAATTATTTTGCTTATTTAGGAAACCACTGACTTCTAGTCTTTGTATGCAACATTAGCCCCATGCACTATATGGACAAAAGTATTAGGACATCTGACCATTACACCAACAGAGAATTTAATTATATTACATTCAAAGGCATAGACTTTAATATGGAGATGGACCCCTGTGCAGCTATAACAGATTCCACTCATCTTGAAAGGCTTTCCACAAGAGTTTCTGAGCGAATTTGTGACCATTTCTTCTGTAGAGCATTTATAAGGTCAGATACTGATGTTGGATGAGAAAGTCTGGCTCACAATCTCCGTTCCAGTTCATCCCGGTGATGGATGGGGTTGAGGTCAGGGCTCTGTATGGCCAGTCAAGTTCTTCCACACTGAACTCATCCAGCCATGTCTTTATGGAGCTTGCTTTGTGCACTGGGACACAGTCATGCTGGAATAGAAAAGGTTCTTCCCCAAACTGGGTCCTTAAAGTTGGAAGCATGGCATTGTCCAAAATTTCTTGGTATGCAGAAGCACTAAGATTGCCCACACATGAATTCAAAAATTAAGTGGTGTAGCCCAATTTTTTTGTCCATATAGTGGTATAAGCAGCATTTGGACACCAAGCATATCTTGGAAATGGAAGTATTTTACTTTTTTGGCTATTCCTTTAAATCCATGCTTGTCTTTAGAATGTGTTAATATGAAAATGTAAAGGAGTATAGTGTGAAGCAGGTCTGCACAAGGGTGAACTGATCTTGGGCTCATCAGGAGGGTGAATTGGACATGCTGGCAGCTCCATAGTGGTCAAATTGGTTCAGAGGGCTTGTGAGCAGGAACACTATAATGGCTGATTTTTCACCAGCTCAAATCAGACAAGCGAGGATCATAAGGAAATTAAAGTGACGATCATAACGATAAACCTGATTGTCTTGACTGTCATTTTCCACAAAATGCATTCAGGATCTTATTCTGGTCCTCATGCTATTTGAAATTGTTACTGACAATAATTTACTAGTATACATATATATACATGTATACTAGTGAATTATTGTCAGTAACAGTTTCAAATAGCATGATTGCATTTAACCACAACAGCATTAGTGGTCTCAGACACTGATGTTGGGTGATCAGTTTCAGCTCCTCCTGAAGCTGGTGCTCTGACAAATGCTTTACTGCCCAGGAGCAATAAAAGGAGGACATTGTAACCTTCATAACCCTCCAGCTTTGGATTTGTCAGCCATGACGGGCTTGTGGAATGGGTAGCTGAATTTATTATTTAGAAAGGGGCGACTAGGTAAGTGTAGTGTCCGTTTGGCTCGTGTGAACACGCCACAGCACAGTGTAAACTGCACGAAAGTCGTCCTCTGCATTTACCCCATTTACCAAGTGAAGCAGTGGCAGCCAGAGACGCAGCACCTGGGGAGCAGTGTGTGTGGGCCCGGTACCTTGCTCAAAGGTACACTATATGGACAAATATTTTGGGATGCCTGACCATTACATCAACAGGGACTTTTTAAATGACACTGCATTCAAATACATAGACTTTAATATGGAGCGGGTCTGCCTTTGCAGCTATAACAGCTTCCACTCTTCTTGGAAGGCTTTCCACAAGATTTTGGAGTTTCTGTGGGAATTTGTGCCCAATCATTCCGTAAAGAATTTACGTGGTCAGGTACTCTCTGGCCCAAGGCCTGACAAACAGCTGTGTCCCAATACTTATGTCTATATAGTGTGCATCACTGGCAGTACTGGGATTAGAACCCCATGGCCTTCTGATCACAGGGGCAACTCCTTAACCAGCAGGCCACCAGCTGTACTACTTAAAGCTGTTTACAAACAAACTCAGGGGCTGCCAGCGCTCCTGATTGGCTAGTCCCACTTTGTCTCCACCCAGAGTGAGAAATGGATGACTGAGAGCTGTCAGTCAATAAACACGCCTACTGTATTCAACAGGTACAGGGTCATTAAAATGATAGGACTGTCTCCTGCTTAGACATGATGTACTGTGTGCAAAGTGACACACTAACATGAATGAGAAAGCCACTAACATGAATGTGCTGAAGCCTGTGACCTTGTGAAAAGACAGTCATTCAGTGACACTCACACATAAAATGACAATTCATTGACAAAACCTCTCATGAATGAACACCCCGTGGGATTTTTTTCCAATACTTGACGATGCAAATGGGGAGGGAGTCAACTCGATGCCATCGAGTGCATAGAAAGGTGAGGTGTGTGTATGTGTGTGTGTGTGTGTGTGTGTGAGTGTGTGTGTGTGTGTGTGTGTGCGTGTGTGTGGCACTGATCGAATATGATTTCCAAGCCATTAAGAGCAATTTGGATATGACGTAAAACATCCAAAAGCATGACCGCCTGGTAACCACAGATAATTACCCACCTTCATGACCACAGTCACAGATTCACATACAAAAACACAGCCTCCTATTTTAACCTTTAAAAAAGAGAGGAATGGAGAGCAGGGAGGGGGGGTGGGGGGTTGGGGGGGGGGGGGGGGTTGGGGGAAAAAAGAAAAAGAAATTGCGACAGTCGATATTAAAACATGCAGAGAGAGAGGGGGGTAGAGAAAGAGAGACAGACAGAGAGGTATAGTAAGAGAGAGAAACATACAGGTAGTGCAAGCGAGGTAGAGAAAGAGAGAGATAGAGAAACAGATGTAGGGAAAGGGATAGAGTGAGGTATAGAAAGAGAGAGTGAGATAGAAAGAGAGAGGCAGAGAAAGAGAGAGAGGTAAGGAAAGAGAGAATGTTCCGCTCGAGGCCTTTCCACAGTGGACAATCTTAGAGAAAGTCTTTCTCTCTCTCTCTCTCTCTCTCTCTCCACCCCTCTCCACCCCACCCCACCCTTCTCTCTCTCCTCACTCTCCCTCTCCCTCTCATCATCCCAACGCCAATTGATTTGTGTATGAAAAGCTGGGCTCTTTTCCTCGCCCCCCTCTCCACCGGCGCGTTGTGGGTTGATCAGCTGATGAAGAGACTGAGCGCGCGCTGCAATGCTGGGCTGCTGATTCTCTCACCTCCAGACAAGCACCAGCCTGGAGACCACCAGCCTGGAGACCACCGTCAGGTAAACAAAAAAAAAATACATATAGCATAAATTTCCTTCGCCTTTATTTCCTCCACCTCTCTCTCTGTGTCTCTTCCTCTCCGAGCGCACGGAGCATGCGATTATCATGCCAGGCTTCTGCACACGCACGGTCAAATATAACGAGAGAGAGCGCGCGCGCGCGTGTGTGTGTAGGTGTGAGCTGTGCCTCATGAGTGGGGAACATTGCCCAGACGAATGGGTTGTTGACACTTCTGTTCTCTCTCTCTCTCTCTCTCTCTCTCTCTCTCTCTCTCTCTCTCACTCTCTCTTTTTCTAGAGGTTACAAGGACAGCACACACACGCATGCAAGCAGACAGACGCGTGCACGCGCGCGCGCGCGCGTTTGTCTGGCTAATATTAACAGAGTACTTCATCTATTGCATAATTATGGCACTGCCTTACAGACAGGACGCACCATGCTTTTCCTGGATCATGTGCAAGGGTGTGTGATCTACATGTCTGTTCTTATGTGACTGTGAACGTGTGTGTGTGTGTGTGTGTGTGCACGCATGCACGCCTGTAATCAGTTATAATGCGTCTCATTATTAGGCCTCCCCGGGGAAAACAAATGAATGTGTTGCATGTGTGTGTGTGTGTGTGTGCACGCCTTGGTGTGTCTGTTCTTTCATGTTTGCATTGTTTCTGAGTGTGTGATTCAGACATCAATAGCTGGCACTGCCTGCATAGCGGCTTATTTAGAATTCATATTTTCTTCCCTCTCTCATGCTTCCCCCTGCCAGAAGAAGAGGGGCTGCGGCATGCATATCACTGCACTTTAATTGCCTTTGTGTAAAACAGTCTCGGCAGCGAAGACACACACACACACACACACACACACACACACACACACACACACACACAGACAGACACACATAGAACGCCTCCCTCAGACACACAAGCCAAAAAGGGAAACACAGGAAAGACGGCAGTCTGAACACTCCACTGGCCAATAAGAGGAAGCGTTGGGTTCTTTCATGTTTACTTGCGCTCAGCTAATGAGCTGAAGAAGCACTGACTGATTGTCACAGTTCTGTTGTTTCAAAGATTCTAGGAGCAGCTTTCCAGTATTGCTCAGTCTTCCTGTTCTAAACGTACTACTGAAATACTGAAATACAGATGGCATATTACATGTATTCTCCAGTGTCTTCAGTGTGTATGCTATGTGCTTAAAGGATCAATATTTCATTATTTTCCACTCACCCCAGATAAAGCTGATCATCCAGTCCTGTTTGGAGGTTCAATTGTGTCCCTCCTAGTTGTGTCAAATTGGCGCTAAGAGGCAATCATTGCTATCAGACAATAGAAGTCAATAGTCACCCAAATCCTTTCTATAAATACACCCCCAAAACTTCTCTCAACCCACTCAAACCACATCCAGCTGTTCATTAACATGGTATAGCCTTGTGGCTGTAGTTCAGCTATAAAAAATGAACTAAATTTCACATTGGAGTCAAATGTTCTTACAACTTCTTGTGTTGCAAAGACCAGCAATGGTGTTGTCTGTACTGGCACTGATCATTGGTTTATTACTCACAGTAAGCCGTTCTATGTTACGACTTCATGAACAAATCTAAATATCATTAAGTCTATACCACCTTAATGAAAATAAAGTTTGTTTTAGAGAAATCATTTGGGTGCCTTTTGACTTCTGGTGCTTGTTACCAATGATGGCATTGTAATTACAGCACTATTTGGACCTTGAGCATGTTTTTAACTAAATCTGAGGAAGGTGAAAAATAGTGTGAAATATTGCTCTCATTCTTCACCAGTCCAGTCTTATCCATAAAGTGCCAGTCACAATAAAACTGTCAAGTCAAGCTCATTCAAAAGGTCATTCAGTGTGCTTTAAGGAACAGAATAACACATAAACTAAAAAAAAGTAAGATAATGGAATAGAAGAAATAAACCAATACATGGGAATGTAATACAAGAACATGGAAAGTGCAATAGATATTTAAAAGAAGGTGGAGGAGAAAAGTGCAGTTTTTAGCAGCTTTTTAAAGCTACAATTGGTGTAGCTATGAAACTGATGGGCAGTTGGTTGGACAGCATAGTGGATAAACATCATTTCACCTGGTTTAGTTTCCACTGTTTTTTTATCACTAATTAACCTGCTCCTGCAGATCTAAGAGACCCTCCAGGATTATATACTCAAAACATATCAGAGATGTATTTATGGCACATATCACTTGTACACAATGAGTAATACTTTGAACTCAATTCTGTACTGGGAGCCAGTGCAAAGACCCGAGAACTGAAGTAATGTGATCTCTTTTCTTGGTTTTAGTTAGAACTCTAGCAGCCGCACTTTGAATGAGCTTGAGCTGCCTTATGACTATTTTGTTGTCCATGGTACTTGTCTATTTGCTGCAATTGTTACGAATAGGGATCATGTTGTGGAACGCTGTTGTTTTCTTTTAACAGTCTTCTGTGAGAGATTGTTAAACGCCTGCTGGATATCAGGAACTGCTGCTTTATCAAATATTAACTGAAAGGGAAAGTAGTCGCCCGTACTAAAGGGGTTTGGGGGCCTTTTTAGGCTGCTTGCTTATTGAAGCATGCTAAACCAAGCTGAGGGGTTGATCTTCATTGATCTATTTCCATAGGCCTGTTTGTCGACGATTGATAGGTACACTATATGGACAAAAGTATTGGGACCTGCTTTTCATTACATCCAGTGAAGGACAATCTTAACGCTTCAGCAGACCAAGACATTCTGGACAAGGTCATGTGTCCAACTTTGTGGGCACAGTTTGGGGAAGAACCTTTTCTATTCCAGCATGACTGTGTCCCAGCTCCATAAAGACATGGTTGGATGAGTTTGGTGTGGAAGAACTTGACTGACCTCAACCCCATCCAACGCCTTTGGGATGAACTGGAACAGAGATTATGGACCAGACCTTCTCATACAACATCAGTGTATGACCTTATAAATGCGCAACAGAATGAATGGACACAAATTCAAAAACTCCAAATTCAGAAACTCCAAAATCTTGCGGAAAACCTTCCAATAAGAGTGAAAGCTGTAATAGCTGCAAAGGGAGACTGATTCCATGATAAGGTCTATGTATTTGAATGAAAAGTCATTTAAGTCCTTGTTGGTGTGATGGTCAGGCATCCCAATACTTTTGTCCATATAGTTTGTCTATATAATGTCTGGTCTTTGAACAGGTTTTTTATCCAGAGCGACTTACATCAGTGCTTAAGAAGTCCACAACTGTTTCTTACCTGAAAAACAGCTTAAATCCATGTCAACTATTTAACTAAG
>JBBPDC010034165.1:0-12130 GCA_037974485.1 Hemigrammopetersius urotaenia | reverse complement strand
AGCCTCATTCTTTAGAACTTTTTGTTGCTTAACTTGTATCGTGAACCGTACCGAACCGTGACCCCAAAACCGAGGTACATACTGAACCATGACCCCAAAACCGAGGTACGTACTGAACCGTGACATCTGTGTACCATTACACCCCTAATATATATACATACGCTCTCTGCCCACTTTACTAGGTACACCTGTTCAAATGCTTGGTCTAAGGATTTCAGAAACTGCTGATCTACTGGGATTCTCACAACCATCTCTACGGTTTACAGAGAATGGTTTAAAAAAGAGAAAATATACAGTGAGTGTGTGGATACAAAACGTCTTGATGTCAGAGGTCAGAGGAGAATAAGCAGAATGGTTGGAGATGACAGAAAAGCAACAGTAACTCAAATAACCACTAGTTACAACGACAGTATGCAGAACACCATCTCTGAATGCACAACATGTCGAACCTTGAAGCAAATGGGCTACAGCAGCAGAAAACCACACCGGGTGCCACTCCTGCCAGCTTAGAACAAGAAACAGAGACCAAAATTAAACAATACAAGATTGGAAAAATGCTGCTTGGTCTGATGAGTCTCGATTTCAGCTGCGGCATTCAGATGGTCAGAATTTGGTGTAAACAATATAAAAGCATGGATCCATCCTGCCTTGTATCCATGGTTCAGGCTGGTGGTGGTGGTGTCATGGTGTGGGGGATGTTTTCTTGGCACACTTTGGGCCGCTTAGGACCAACTGAGCATCGTTTAAACACCTACTACCTCAGTATTACTGCTGACCATGTCCAGTCCTTTATGACCTCGGTGTACTGATGCTCCATGTCACAAAGCTCAAATCATCTCAAACTGTTCACCTTTGGGCTGTGGTGGAACGGGAGATTCGCATCATATGTGTGCAGCCGACAAATCTGCAGCTACTGCGTAATGCTATCATGTCAATATGGACCAAAATCTCTGAGGAATGTTTCCAACACCTTGTTGAATTTATGCCACAAAGAATTAAGGCAGTTCTGAAGGAAAAAGGAAATCCAACCCAGCAGTAGCAAGGTGTACCCAATAAAGGGTTAAATGCATGCACTCGTAATTACTGAATTTAGGTGGCCCCTTACTTCCAGTGAAAGACAATCTTAATGCTTCATTAGAGACCAAGACATTTTGGACAATACCATGCTTCCAACTCTGTGGACCCATTTTGGGGAAGAACCTTTTCTATTCCAGCAGGACTGTGTCCCAGAGCACAAAGCGAGCTCCATAAAGACATGCTGGAGGAGTTCAGTGTGGAAGAACTGAGTCCTTACCTCAAACCCATCAGGCAACTTTGGAATGAACTGGAACAAAGACTGCGAATACTTTTTTCAATCTAGTGTCTAAAGCTGTGAGAGTCATAGAAGACTGTGGAGTGAACCGGATCAGACCAGATCCTGAACATTCGAGCAGATGTCGGTGATTGTGTCCGGGGGGCTGTAGTGAGTCCAGACTGCGAGGGGTTAATCAGCTCTCGTTCAGCTCATTAGGTCTGATTTATCACCAGCTCTCAGACTTATCACTCCCTCACACACACTCACAACACACACTCCTACAGCAGTGCGCTGTTTCTCTCTCCTCTTCCCGCTCAGTCTCTCTCTCTCTTCTCTCCCCCTTCAATCTCTCTCTCTCTGTGATCATTAAGAGGTTTTGAAGTGGTGTTTTGGCTCAGAGCCACATGTTTGATGGATTTACTTCCATTAAACCATGAACACAGTAAATAAATGTACTGAACACTGTACTGCACCCTGCACTGAACCCTGCACAGAACACGGCACTGAACCGTTGACCGAACCCTAAACTGAAGACTGTACTTACCACTGCACGGAACACTGTACTGAACACTGCACTGAACACTGTACTTACCACTGCACGGAACACTACTGCACCCTGCACTGAACACTGCACGGAAAACTGTAATGATCTCTGTACTGAAGCCTGCACTGAACACTGTACTGAACCCTACACTGAACACTGTACTTACCACTGCATGGAACACTGTAATGATCTCTGTACTGAAGCCTGCACTGAACACTATATTTACCACTGCACCTAGCACTGCACTGAACACTGCACTTACCACTGAACTGACCATTGTACTGCAGATAGACTGGCGAGAGGAGAGGATTGGGTAATGGATGGATTGATGGAAGAATCGATGGACAGATGGCTGGAGGGACAGATTGATGAATGAATGTAACGATGGATGAACAGATAGATGGATGGATGGATTGAGGGATGAATGGATGGGTTGATGGATGAATTGATGCACAGATGGATAGATGGATTGATGGGTGAATGGATGGATTGATGGATGAATGATGGACAGATGGATGAATTGATTAAAGGATGGATTGATGAATAAATGGATTGATTGCTGAATAAATGGACTGATTGATGAATAAATGGATTGATTGATGAATGAATGGATTGATTGATTGATGGATGAATGAATGGATGGATGGACAGATAGATGGATTGAGGGATGGACAGATGGATGGAAGGGATGTGGATGTGTTTGTTATTCACCATTTCTGAATGGGTCGTCCTCACTGTCGTCTCCGAGATGTTCGGACGCGGTCAGAAAGTCCTCCTCTATGGACGACACAGAGCGATTGGTGTCGTCGTCGGCAGCGCGCTGTCCGGACAGTCGGCTGTGCCGCTGCCTCTCCTGACCAGACTGCAGACCCATCAGGAACTTGTTGATCTGAAGGATGATGCTGTTTGGCTGATTTGGGGAACGCCCACTGCTGTTCTGCACCATACACACATCAGTGGCCCTCTGACCCTGTAACACAAACACACACACAGTCACACACATCCACCCACACACACACACACACACTAGCTATTTATGGTTTGTAGAGCGGGTCACTGTTAGCATTTTTCAGTTAGCAGAGTTAGCTAGAGCTGGCTATTTTTAGTTAGCAGAATTTAGCTGTTCACAGTTAGCAGAGTTCGGGACAGCGGATAACTGTAAAACCGAACGTCTCATATAAATTGATGATGCTCTAAATGTATCTAAATAGATAGATAGATATAGATACATACATAGACATATATAAAATATATATTACGGCTGTGCCTGGGTGTGGCTGGGCTGACGTGTGGGTGGGGCTGACCTGTGTGTGGGTGGGGTCTTGCTGGCAGGTGTCAGGTGGCTCCAAGCCGGTCAGCAGGAGGATCTCATGCTCTTTGAGGGATCGAGAGCCCAAACACTCCAGCAGCCGCGGAAGATCAGGAGACACAGACACCAGTTTCTGCAGAACACACTCCCAGTTACACACCTGGTGGCTCCAGGCCGGTGGTGATACAGGCACAGTTCTTTGATGTTGTAAATGTATCTTTTTTAAAATAAGGATGGTACTTTCCTAAATTTCTCCTCATCAGTAAGACATTCTTTTCAATGTTGATGTGACTCGTTCAACTTTGACTCAAGAATCGTTCGACAGGACGATCACATTTGTTGATCAGCAATTAGACTGTTAGAATTTTCATTGTTGAACCTGTCAGGTCACATTAGTATGTCTCTGCATTTTAATGGAAAGTGGTCAGAGAGAGACTGAAATCTAATGCAAACAATATACCCCAGGGGTGGTGGCCTAGAGGGTAGGATACTTGCCTCTGGATCAAGAGGTCAAGGATTCCAATCCCACCATCAGCATACCACCACTGGGTTCCTGAGCAAGGCCATTAACCCCAAGTTCCTCCAGGGACACCGTTGCTTTGGATAAAAGTGTCTGCTTAAATAACGTACATGTAAAGATTTCAGATTCTCATCCGAGTTAAACCTCTACATTTTTCCTGTAGTGGCGTTGTTTGAACTTTGTGGGAGAAAGAGAGATACTCATAACCATAAACTCTGCCTAATTGCTCAAACTAATCAAACACCAAATTATCCCATAACCATGGCAACCCAGACTCTCGTCACCGTGGCGACGCTCCACCCACCTTGAGGCAGCTGCTGTCATGCCGGTCAGGTGTGCGGTTGTCCAAACTAACGAAACAAATCTGCACAGAGAGAGAGTGAGAGAGAGGTGGGCAATCCTATAATTATACACATACAAAGTTACAAAGTTATGATGCATCCAGTTATGTCTATTGTCGGTGGCTCGAGAAAGTACATTACAGGATGCATCATAACTTTCTGCATGAAATAAAGAAAAAATGGAGATTATTCTGTCCTGTAATAAAGAGTAAGGCTCAATTCTTAGTGCCCACCTGGAATCCACAGCATTTAAGACATCAACCCATGTAAAAAAAACCTTGGTGTAATCATGGATTCAGATTCAGATTCAGATTCTATTTGTCACATACACCACTATACACGGTACGACATGCAGCGAAATGCTTTTTGCGAGGCCTGACCTTAAAACAGTTTTAAAAAAAACAAAAAAACAAAAAACCAGTAAAAATAGTAAGATCGGTGAAACAGTAATCATGAATGGAGACCTTAGCGGTCACAAAGTCAGCATTTTGGCTCTTCAAAACCAGCTAAAGTAGGAGAGTTTGTCCTGTGCAAACAAGACTTAGAGAAACTGATCCACACCTTCATTCCCTGCAGGGTTGACTATTGCAATGCTTGATTCCCAAAAAGTCCATTAGACAGCTTCAACTCATTCAAAATGCTGAGTTCTTACTAAAACCAAGAAGAGAGAGCACATTACTCCTATTCTCGGGTCCTTGCACGGATCCCAGTTCAGTACAGAATTGATTTCAAAACATTACTCATTGTGTACTCAAGTCACTCAATGGTTTGGGTCCTACATACATCTTTGATATGCTTGAAGTATATATTACTGGTAGGCCTCTTAGATCTGCAGGAGCTGGCCAGTTAGTGGTTAGAAGATCTGAAACTAAACTGCTGGAACAAACTGCCCATTACTATCAGATCTGCACCAACTGTAGTTAGCTTTAAAAAGCTGCTAAAGACTGCACCATTCTCCTCTGCCTTCCTTAAAATATTTGCATAGAAATAAACTTGAACTTGAACATGGGGAAAACACACACACAAACACACACACACACACACATACAGCAGACTTTACAAACATGAGAGATTCCACGGATTCATTCAAATTTAAAAGACAAGTGTGTCCAGAGTGTGTTCAGTGTGTGTTTAGGGTGTTGTGTGTGTTCCAGGTGTGTTAAGTGTGTGTTCAGGGTGTGTACAGTGTGTGTTCAGAGTGTGTTTGGTGTGAAATGACAAGTGTGTTCAGAGTGTGTTCAGTGTGTGTTTAGGGTGTTGTGTGTGTTCCGGGTGTGTTAAGTGTGTGTTCAGGGTGTGTATAGTGTGTGTTCAGCGTGTGCTCAGTGTGTGTTTGGTGTGAAATGACAAGTGTGTTCAGAGTGAGTTCAGAAAGTGCTCAGAGCGTGTCCAGAGTGTGTTCAGGGTGTTGTGTGTTCAGGGTGTGTTAAGTGTGTGTTCAGGGTGTGTACAGTGTGTGTTCAGCGTGTGCTCAGTGTGTGTTTGGTGTGAAATGGTTCACTGTAGAAATTTCTTTACACTAGAGGTGCATGGAACCAGAAAGTTATTCCATCACATGGTTATGGTTGCACCGACTGACACCTTAGACATTGCTCTACCAAAGTGCTGAGAAGATTTTGGTCCTAAAACTAAACCCCTTCATGGTGGAGGGATACATGCAGGGAGGGCTTTGTGAGGCAAAATAGTCTCCAAAGAAAAGTGATTGTTATTTTGTGATTTAGTTCAGATTCACTATTTTACCATAAACAACATCAATATAAAAACTCAGGGATACGTGGAGCTTCACTGGAGGGTGATAGTGAAGTGAAGGGCTGGATTTGTGCTGGAGACATCTGGTTCCATTCACCTCCACTGGAGGTGTTTAACACCAAACACACAGAAAACACACTCCAAAGACACTCTGAACACACTCCTAACACACTCTGAATACACACACTGGATTATGGGAAATATGTAGTAAATTCAACACTGGGTCTATGTGTGTATGCTGCCTCTTTACTCTCAGACACCTTTAATCTCCTGTTCAGTAAATGAGTCCTTTAATCTGTAGAGTGCTCACACACACACACACACACACACACACACACACACACACACACACACACACCCAAACACACTCTCCCACACACACACAGAGTCTTGCATCTTGCTGAATTCTGTGAGATTGTCTGATGTCTTGTGAAGATATTCTTTCTCTTCAATAAAAGCTGCAACAGAAAGTGCAAACTTTAGAAAAGGTACCAGAGATTAAAGCGAACCAGCCAATCAAATCCCTTAATCCAAATATAGTCAATCAGCCAAAAGCACATCAGGAGTTAAGGTGAGGTGGGGGGGGGGTGTCTGGGGTGAGGTGGAGAGTGTCTGGGGTGAGGTGGAGAGTGTCTGGGGTGAGGTGTGGGGTGTCTGGGGTAAGGTGAAGAGTGTCTGGGGTATGGTGGAGAGTGTCTGGGGTAAGGTCAGGGGTGTCTGGGGTGAGATGGAGAGTGTCTGGGGTGAGACGGAGAGTGTCTGGGGTAAGGTGGAGAGTGTCTGGGGTAAGGTGGAGTGTGTCTGGGGTAAGGTGGAGAGTGTCTGGGGTAAGGTGGGGGTGTCTGGGGTGAGGTGGAGAGTGTCTGGGGTAAGATGGAGAGTGTCTGGTGTAAGATGGAGAGTGTCTGGGGTATGGTGGAGAGTGTCTGGGGTAAGGTCAGGTGTGTCTGGGGTGAGACGGAGAGTGTCTGGGGTGAGACGGAGAGTGTCTGGGGTAAGAATCAGCCTATGTGAATTTAAGTCTGGTATTAAAAGTAAAAAATGTTTCTTAATGAAGCCCACATCATCCTAGTTGGGGATATATATGCTTACAAGTACTACTGGGGCACTGTAAAGAAAACCTGACCATTATAAATCGCCCTTGTGGGTCAGAGATGGTGTTTGAAGGAGTGAATATGACCATCTTATGGATTATTATCACTGCTCCCCTAATTCAGAATGGAAAGTCTGTCCAACCCATTTTTCTTGAGTCTAACTTGATCTGCCATGGTTACATGTGTTTCTTAAAAAAAGCTATTTCTGTGTTTAATATTTTCAAGTGGGAGGATCACTTTCACTGGCCAATTCATACCCTTTACATTCCAGTTTATCATTCTGGTGGACGACACTTCTATTTTAGCCCCAATGTCACCCAGTAGTACCAGTCATGAATTAAGTGAGAGAGAGAAAAAAACGTGCATGCGCCTGATAGACAGTGGATAAGTCCCAGTAGACCCTCCGAAATGATAATACAAAACAACACAAAAACATTTGGCAGTAAAAGAACCCTTCTCTCAAAAAGGTATGAAACGTCAGCTGTGTCTAACAAGCCCATCCCAACTTTAAACAAAATTTCCTATACCTGCCTCAAGAACAGAGGTTGACTGCGGGCTCCCTGCTAAAACCTGACAAATCCGGAGGTACATAATCTAATCTACTTCACACGTTAACACTTGTGTGAGCACAGACCCGACATTATTATGAAATTACTTTTTCAGTAAAAAGGAAACGTTTACTTTCCCCAAACTAACCAGTATCCTCAATCAATATTAGCCTCATCCGACAAAAGAGTCTCGACAATAAACTTGAGTACTACTGTGCCCTTCGCTAGTCAAGGTTCACATTTACCACTATAATAAGTACCTCTTCCAAAAAGACACAAATCAAACGAATCAACCTGTAGAATAAACTCTCAAATTAAGTTTAACACAACTTAGTTTCACTCCATCGCGCCGCCTCGGGCCAAACCGGAAATACCTTAATTACTTTTAAATTCATGAAATGTGTTATTTAAATTGCATTCAATTACACGAAAATAATTACTGAAACTGCATTGAACTGTATTAAAGGACATTACATTAAAATACTTACATTACATTTTAATTTGCTTTCTATTACTATTAAAATGATTTTATTTACATTTAGTTACCGTTATAATGAATTCACTTAAATACATTAAATACATAATTATTTTATTTTATTCAAATACATTAAAAGAGCTTTAGTGGTAATTGAAGTGTGACTAATGATGTAATTAGTTATGAAATTATGCAAATCTATTTTTAAACTAATCGGCAGAATCAACACAAACAGCCTGAAGGGCAGTGAGAGAGGAGATGAATTGTGTGTGTGTATTTGTGTGGCCCTCGCACCATTTTCTTTTGCTTTAAACACGTGAATTTCGGCCCAGTTTTGTGTCATCGTCTGGGAAATGTGGTGTGTGTTGGGTGGTTATAGCGGTAGAACAGTTTCATCACTTGTATCTAATCCCAAAAATACATTAACGAACACTGTAACGGACTCCAGAGCAGCAGTGTGTGTGTGTGTGTGTGTGTGTGTGTAGGAGTGTTTTGACAGGCTGTAGGGTGCAGATGTCATGCTAATTGCATAAAAACCTTTCAGCTGTCAAATGGCACGCACACATATACACACACCTTGTTAGGGCTCATAATGTAAGAACCAAACTCCTAGTTTCACGCAGAAATCCCCACAATAATCCGTAAACTGCAAACCAATACTTCCTATCTTGTCCCGGACGTAACTGAGCATCAGCACATAGAGCTGTTTGTTTGGTATTAGTAAGCTGTGCCCTGTCTAAACATGTGGGTAGAAAGAGTTATTTCAATCTTTCTTTTGTGCACCAGTCGTTGCACGCTGCTAACGCTAACCGCTAATGCTAACGGTTTTTTAAGCAATAAAGTTTTCTAATTCTGATTATTTATTTACCTTTACATTTTCTTTATGGGTAATGCATTAAACTGAGTTTTAAGTGAAATTAGTTAAAACATTAAAAATGAGCGTATTTAGGGGCATATTTAGGGTTTACACTAAAAATAGGCTCCCTGCTAAAACCTGACAAATCCGGAGGTACATAATCTAATCTACTTCACAGACCCGACCTTATTATGAAATTACTTTTTCAGTAAAAAGGAAACATTTACTTTCCCCAAATTAACCAGTATCCTCAATCAATATTAGCCTCATCCGACAAAAGAGTTTCGACAATAAACTTGAGTACTACTGTGCCCTTCGCTAGTCAAGGTTCACATTTGAGCATATCTGGGGGCATATTTAGGGTTTACACTAAAATAGGCATTTTTAGGCATTTTTTGTATACATGGATGCTCTTGGAATGTAACCCCTGCAAAAAGAGGGGGATTATTGTATATCCTAAATATATATTTAGTATTAACTTACCCCAAGTGTTTATTTAAATATGTGTGTATGTATTTGTATGTAATAATCATATGCCACATACTTTAAGCATTTCATATACACTGAACAAAAATATAAACGCAACACTTTTGTTTTTGCTCCCATTTTTCACGAGCTGAACTACATACACAAAAGATCCATTACTCTCAAATAATGTTCACAATCTGTCTAAATCTGTGTTAGTGAGCACTTTTCCTTTGTTCCTTTGTGTATGACGTTTCAGATCTTTGAGTTCAGCTCAAGAAAAATGGGAGCAAAAATAAGTGTTGTGTTCATATTTTTGTTCAGTATATATCTGTGGTCTATGTGTGGTAGTGTGTAGATTCAGAGGAGAGATCTACAGTCTCTTACAAAACACCAGCAGAGTATGTGTGTGTGTGTCTGTGTGTGTCTGTGTGTGTGTGTGTGTGGGTGTTCAGAAACCCTGATGAAGGTCCAGAGGAGAGATCAACAGCCTCACTGAACACCTGCAGGAGGAGGGGTTTCCGATAAAGTGGCCAGGTGGTGTGTGTGTGTGTGTGTGTGTGATCAGAGGAGAGTGTTAAAGTTAAATGTTAAAGTAGATGGTGTGTGAGTGTGAGTGTGTGAGCGTGTGAGTGTGTGCTTGTGTGTGTAAATGGACAGAATATTCCAAAAGATGATGAAAGGAAAGGACAGAAAGATCAGAGTGTTTTCCTTTAGTCCACAACTCATTTAGATGCTCAGTCAGTATGAAAACCTGAGACTCTGAGGTGTGTGCGTGTGTTTGTGTGTGTGTGTGTGTGTGTGTGTATGTAAACCCACTCAGTCAGAAATGATGAAGTGTGTATCTGCTCTGACCCAGCGGTGCAATATGGCCAGTTTTTTTTCACTCCTCCGCTCCTCGTCTCTGCTCGGCTTTCATCCGTTTTCCCTGTGGCCCTTCCTCCCCTCTTCCCTCCCTCTTTCCCATCACTCGAAAAACACTGACAGATCCTTTTTATTTCTTCTAAACCAATCATTTAGACAATTCACCTCAAACAGGGGCACCTTCAGAAAATCCTACATCAAAGGGGCTGTAGATTTCTGATACACTGGAGTATTGCGATTTCTGTTCTGTGATACTGTATTCACTTTCAGAAACACCTCACTGACCTACAGGAACACCACACTGACCTTCAGGAACACTGTACTGACCTTCAGAAACACTGTACTGACCTACAAAAACACCACACTGACCTACAGAAACACCGCACTGACCTACAGAAACACCGCACTGACCTACAGGAAAACCCAATGACCTTCAGGAACACCACACTGACCTACAGAAACACCGCACTGACCTACAGGAAAACCCAATGACCTTCAGGAACACCACACTGACCTACAGGAACACCACACTGACCTACAGAAACACCACACTGACCTACAGAAACATCACACTGACCTACAGGAACACCACACTGACCTACAGGAACACCGCACTGACCTTCAGGAACACCACACTGACCTACAGGAACACCACACTGACCTACAGAAACATCACACTGATCTACAGAAACACCACACTGACCTTCAGAAACACTGTACTGACCTACAAAAACACCACACTGACCTACAGGAACACCACACTGACCTACAGAAACACCGCACTGACCTACAGAAACACCGCACTGACCTACAGGAACATCGCACTGACCTTCAGGAACACCGCACTGACCTACAGGAACACCGCACTGACCTACAGAAACATCACACTGACCTACAGAAACACCGCACTGACCTACAGGAACACCGCACTGACCTACAGGAACACCACACTGACCTACAGGAACACCGCACTGACCTACAGGAACATCACACTGACCTACAGAAACACCGCACTGACCTAAAAAAACACCGCACTGACCTACAGGAACACCACACTGACCTTCAGGAACACCACACTGACCTACAGAAACATCACACTGACCTACAGAAACACCACATTGACCTTCAGGAACACCGCACTGACCTTCAGGAACACCGCACTGACCTACAGGAACACCGCACTGACCTACAGGAACACCACACTGACCTACAGAAACACCGCACTGACCTACAGGAACACCACACTGACCTACAGGAACACTGTACTGACGTTCAGAAACATTCGCACTTGCCCCCACACCCACACAGTACACAGACATTATCATAATCAGTTTCTTCTTCGAAAACAGAACCGCTTTTCTAAAAGTGACG
Source organism: Hemigrammopetersius urotaenia (assembly GCA_037974485.1). Taxonomy (NCBI): domain Eukaryota; kingdom Metazoa; phylum Chordata; class Actinopteri; order Characiformes; family Alestidae; genus Hemigrammopetersius; species Hemigrammopetersius urotaenia. The sequence continues at coordinate 700 of JBBPDC010034165.1, read as the reverse complement.
TTTCTGTGAGGTCAGCCTGCCACCAGCACACAAAAGGGCACACACACATATACGCATTTTCTCTCTCTCTCTCTCTCACACACACACACATCCACTTACACACATAGACCTCTTTCCTCAGAGTTTGAAAGGTTCACAGCTTTAGAGCATTCCCCTCATCAGTGGAGGAGAAAACACAAAGGACAAGAGAGAGAGAGAGAGTATGAGAGAGAGAGAAAACAGAGAAAGAGAGAGCGAGAGAGAGAAAGAGAAAGGAATAAGGAGAGAAACAGATAGATCTGACCCACACCTTTGTTCAGTCATTAATTTATCTGAGTCATTAAATTAATCTTAATCATTTCTATGAATAGAATTTGGAATGTCCGTCTTTCTAAGTTAATTTTGTATTTCTTTCTTTATTTTAAACGATACTGTATCTTCCCTCTCCTTCACACCCGTGTAAGTGATGTGATGAGCGGAATTGATTTATTTTCAATGTATTAATACATTTTTACTGCTGAAAGTACATTTGTGTGTCATTTTCACTGAAATCAAACAATACTTTGTGTGAACTGTTTCTGTATTCACTCTGTTTGTGATATTCAAATCAGTTGGGGGGCACTTGGGTGGCCTAGTGGTTAAGGCATCCGCCCTGCGACCAGAAAGTCCGGATTCGATCCCCAAGACCGCTAGGCACCACTGAGGTACCCTGAGCAAGGTA
>JBBPDC010034146.1:0-12130 GCA_037974485.1 Hemigrammopetersius urotaenia | reverse complement strand
GATGAATTACTAATTAAATGTTCCTAGATACTCTGATCAACTTTGTAAACTACTGTAAAAATGACAGAAATACTTCAATTACAATTATTTCCTAGGAATTTTTAGGGGTGCCAATAATTATGGAACAGGTGATTGTATGACAAATAATTATGTCTTAGTCAGGGAGTTTTTCCCCCTTTAAAATTCACTGGAAGTTGAAGGTTACATTTTTCTACAATTTTCAGTGTGAGAGTATGCTTCTGCAATAAAAACTGACTTTATTTTTAAACTGACTTTTAACACATCTTAACCAGGGGTGCCAATAATTATGCAGGGCAGTGTAGCTAAAATAGGCAACGAATGACAAATGTGTTTGTGCATTTGTCACTTTGTTATTATTAATAGGCTGGTTAGAAGAATATCATTAGAATAAACCAGTTTTAGTATATCCACCCAAGTCATTTTACAGGTTTGATAAATTTTGATAAATCAATTTTGAAAATGTATCATTTAGGTATTGGATGATAACTGAATATTGGGATTCCTCAAGGAGAGAGGTCGAAATGGTCAAACCCACACATTAAATCACAATGTATTGCACATGTTTGTATTTCTTCTAATCTGTACCCTAAGTAAGGACTTTTGACACTTCGTTTTTGTATGTCTACATAGAAACGGGATGCACAAGGGATGCTTGCTGTTTCACTAACAGTCGTTATTATAGTGGACTACTTGCACAATAGTCCCTTTCAACTTTTGTGAACAAAGATGACATCATTAATATACCTCTCTGGAATAAATTAGAGACCACTGCAAAAATGTTTCCCATGTTTTATCTTTTATAGGTGCAAGTATTGAACAGCATTGCCTTAGTTTTTAAGAACTGCTGACGATATTTCTCCTAATTTCTAAAATAAAATATATGTTTTTAAAGAATAACTTTAAAGGAAATGACAATACATCAAAATAAGAAAAATGATGTAGTGTTTAGAGAACTTCAAATTCAAAGAAGACAAATCTTTTGTTCACTCTTTACCAAAATGGCAATACCTTTGACGTACTTCTAGTAGTGTGTTGCCATTCAACTGGTCACATTGCAAGAGGCGAGTGTTGATTACAGCAGTGTTTTTTTATACTTTTCCTCATTAAATAAGTCTTGATTCAGTTGACCATTTGATGAGTACCTCAAAAAGCAGAAGGGTGTCTGCTTGTGTTGGAATTTACACAGACACTGGCATGGAATGGTTGTCATACTCATAGAAATACTGATTTTAAAATAAATTGCAGTCATCTCCAGAGCTGTATGTGCTGTTCAGTATGCCATTGACCTCAGTTAACAGAACCAAGAAATGTAGAATTTTTCTTGTGTTATTTGCAATATAAATATTTAAATGTTCTGTACATATTTGTTTTATCTATTATTCTGTATTCAGTCAGTTTGTTTATGATGAAGTGTGATGTACAGTTTTGTATCTGTGTGTGATGTACAGTTTTGATGATTCAGTTGAAAATCAGAGAATGGGTGTCATTTTTTAAAAAGGATATTTATACTTACATGCACACAGTATCTTGCCATTCTGGCCTTTATTTATCAATTTAGTAGTTAAAGAAGTGAGCTCATCACTGTGGTTCAAGATCACAAATCCGCAGTTCACCCAACAACAAGCATGCACGTCTTTTTTGTGATGTTCCTTCTGAAAACATCTATATAGTTGATGTATTTCCCCATTCTGCACAACGTGTGTATTTATTATTGGCTTTCACATCTTTAGACACATACTCAGTTGTTTCCACAGTTTCTTCATTATGTTTTCATTATGTTTGAACAGTTTTCTTTAGTCTCAGCCATCACGTTTTATATGTGATGAGTACACCATCTTAGTGATTTAGTCAGTTTAAGGGCTCTTTTCAAGCCTTTCTTTAGCAATAAGTGGAGCTTTACTGTTCAACTGATTCTAGCAAAAAAGACCATACTTAATCCATACTTGTATTTTATTGGTTCTTCATCCCTGATTGTAAAAAACATTAAACGTTCTTCATGCCTGATTGTAATTAACTGTTCCGCGTTCTTGATTGTAATTAACTGTTCCTCATCCCTGATTGTAATGAACTGTTCCTTGTCCCTGATTGTAATGAGCTGTTTCTGGTCCCTGATTTTAATTAACTGTTCTTCATCTCTGATTGTAACAAACTGTTCCTTATCCTTCCTACGTTCAGCGCAGACATTATTTCATTTTATATTCATACAGCACCCCTGATAGTTATTTAGATTTCTTGTCGACTTCAATGTTACTTTGCGTCATTAAAACACTTTTATTTTGACACGCAGATGCGGGGCGATTTTCACGCCATCCACTTCTCGAACCTCCTGTTTGTCATATGATTCCCACTGAGTGACGTATTTCAGAACGCCATTAGTCTGGGCCGCAGAAACAGATCAGACAGATCAGAAACGCAGATCTATCTTTTGCTGTTTTCCGCCGATCAGTTTTCCGTTTGTCTTACATCCATGTAGATATCTAATGTAACCCCGCGGGAGGAGAATCTCTGATTTACATTCTTTCAGAGCTGAAGAACGACGACTTCCTTCCTTCACCATGGCGGCTGGCGTAGCGTCAGGCAATAACAAAACATACTCTTTCAAGGTTGTGTTATTGGGGGAAGGATGCGTCGGGAAGACCTCGCTGGTGCTGCGGTACTGCGAAAATAAATTTAACGACAAACACATCACCACTCTACAGGTACGGGCTCACTTGGCTGTTAGCTGCTAGCTAGTATCTCTCGGTCCGCAGAAACTGTTCGGACCGGGCGTTAAAACACGTTTAGAGCTGCATCGCGGTGGAGACCCTCTCTGATAGCTGAACTGGTGGGCGTTATTAGATCAAGTCGTCTGCGGATAGGATTTTTTTTAGCTAAGTGCATCATATTTATTTCACATTCACGAAGCAGCACCCTGAATAAAATTTGGAAAATATTCCCGATCCAAAACAGACACGTCCGGGTGCTGCTCCCCTTCCACAGTTTTCCTGGGGGTCTCTGAGACCAGCAGTCTGTAACAGACTGGTTTACGTTTAGACTAGGGCTGCACAATATTAGGAAGTCATGCGATATGCGAGAATGTTGTGGAGTGTTGCGATGGCGATATCACATGCGAAAAACTTTATAGCCTTTATAGTGTTAATTTTTTTCTGCTTCGGATTTGCTGGTAATATAGACTCCAGGCGCTGACTAGTCTATGCAGAAAAGACAATGAAATGCAATACATCCATTCCAACATGTTTTTTTTTTGTTTTTAAAGAATTTACTTAAACAGAGCATTTAATGCCTCCCATAAAACATTTGAACCAGTGAACACTGTTGAAAAAAAGTCTTAAATCTTAAATAAATGTAAACATAATTTAAATTATAGTAAGTTCTTAGCCAGAAAAAATAGCAAAAGGAGCAATCTATTACCGCAGCTCAGAGGATGAAGAAAACTGCCCAGTGATTTGTTTGCCCTCTTCTCTGTGGCACTGGGTGAACAGTTTTGGAAAACACCATTTATTGCTGTTCAGTCAGTCTTTCGCGATATGTATATTGTGCACGTTGATATTGCGATGAAGGTAATTGTGCAGCCCAAGTTTAGACCTGCTTTTGTTTTACATGTTTCGAAAACAAAGAGAAATGTTGTCACTGTTTGCGAGCCAGGTAATGGTGCGCAGGCCCTTTTCTTGGAATTTGCACCTTCACTTAGTCCATCATCCATATTAGCTGATTTAGGTAAAATACGTATTCAGGACCACTATGATGGATGGGTGGATTGTTTTATGTAGAATTCATCTAAATATAATGTAGATTTCATGATATTGATTTAAACATAATGAATGTTGCATTTGTTTTTGCTGGGTTTTTAAAGCAGCAAAAATGCATACATTTTAGCACAGTATTCCCATGTCATCTAAACATTCTGTAAGTATGGAAAATATATACTTATATATTGATGTAAATCTGTCTAATGCCAATATTTAAAAATGCCTGTATGGTTCTGATATCATTGATTATTAATTTTCTGGAGCAAGACAGGCTATCTTTGTGGACTAGTCATAAAGATTTATGTGCTAGGGTAGGTCATTTTGTTCAGACTTTCAAGAAAAAAAACAAACACCCACTATAGTCTGCTTACTGCTTTAGAGTCAGCTGGAAGAGCCTCCTATTCTAGCGTCAGTAGTAATTCAGCATGCAAATGCAACATGCAAATTATTTTCTTCTTATGACTGTAGGAATGTTATGAACACCTGGCTTATATGTCGGGATATATTATGGTTGCTTTTGTGTTTATTGATTCAGATTTTTAAGAAAATCGTTCTAATTCAGAGAAGTGTGTGTGATATTCCCTCAGCAGAGAAAAGTGTCCTTGTGGATTACAGATATGTGTTGTGTGTCGTATGCTGATGGATTGAACCCTGTTTATACAATTAACACTGATGTTTTTGGTGTAAATATTTATTAAATTTACACCAATTTCCTAGATTCTAAAATGAACATGTCAGAGCAGTAATCAGACCATCCATTTGAATACGTTAAATATGGGCCTCATATGGTGCTAACTTTTCACTGAAGCTGCAGAACATCTCTAGCAGGCTTGAGGGAATAATCTTATCAGTGGCAAGCAAGGCATGGAGTTCATTAGCTGTTTGTCGGTTCATTTACAAGGAGAGTAAGTGGAGAGTAAAGGTTTCTGTGGCTACCACAGATTTCCGCCAATTGGACTTGATGTCTTTGTGTGACTTGGTTCACTTCTCGTCTTTTTGCTTTCAGAAGAATCCCCCCCCCCCAGTCGACTAGTCAGTCAGCAAAGTCGAAGATTTGATAACGTCATCACACACGCAACTGAGGAAAACAGGCTTCCAACACTGAGCAACTTTTATTAAGGTTGCTCAATTTTTATTATTATACTGCCCCTTTTAAGAAGGGACTATAAGAATTGGTTTAGCCAAGGAACAGTGTAAGAAAATCAAAAGCAGAGATTGCATTACGTACATGAGAGGGCAGAGAGAGAGGAAAAATCTAATTGACTTCTTTCAGGGGGTATCAACTCTGTGTTAATGACTTTATATATAGATATATATTGATGGATATATATAAACTGCAAATTTCCTCCGCCATTTTTTTGCTTTTTTATTGTGGCAAAAAATATATTTTTTATAGATGTTCTCAAACAAGGGGTTGCATATCTCGACAGGGAAGCACTCGGACAAACTTCACAGTTTCATCTCCAGGAGACCTTTCCAACGAGCCCCCATTTCCAACGAGCCCCCTGAAGTTTTATTTCCTGAAAAGCAGGAGCTCATTCAGACACGTGTCCGTCTTTAAATGCGATCAGAGTGTAAACTTTTGCCCCGCAACTTTTTGGGTTGCATATCTCGGCGGGGAATTAGGTGCTGTATGAAATTAGAATACGGGTTTACCTTTATATATTTTTTAAGGGTAATGCATTAAACTGAGTTTAAAATGGCAACTTTTTCTGGGAGCATACTTGGGGGCTTGTTTTATTTATTTATTTATTTATACACCAAGGCACAACACTTTTTCACTATACGCGGGTGCTCTTGGAATGTAACATTACTGTGTGTACATATTTATAAAAGAGCATTAACACAAAAGTCGACTAGTCAACTTTAGAGGCTTTAGAGGGGGAATCTAAACACAAAAGACCACAACAAGACAAGAGGCATGTCAGCAGAGAAGGAAGACACACCATATATGTGGAGATACTTTACTCTAGACCAGTGTTTCTCAAACGGAGCCTCGCTTCTGCACCAATCAAAATTCAGTCAGATCAGGTCTGATCTCAGACATGCTATCACTGCGTGCCCCGCCCCCTCGACTTCACGGCCCGCCCCTTGTTTCAGCATTCTAGAATGTTCAGCGTTCCCGCCCCGCCCTTTGTCTCATTCACTCCAAACTTTTCACGGACACACACACACGTCACGAGAGCCACGACAACAAAGGACAGAAACAGGCTCAGAAAAAAAAGTCTATTAATCTATTCACAAAGTTGGGTTGGGAGCTGGGTCTGTACTACGCAAGCTATGATGACTTTCACCTTGATATTTTAGCACGGATTTACTCTCTTTCTCTGTCTGTCTGTCTGTCTCTCTCTCTCTCTCTCTCTCTCTCTCTCGCTCTGGCTGTCTCCTTTGTGACGTTTCCGGATCGCGCCCCTTTTAAACCTGTCTCGCTCTCTGTTGCTCTCTCTCTATAGCTCTCTCTCTCGCGCGCACGCTCTCTGTTCCTCTCCCTCGCTCTCTCTGTCTCTCTCTCTCTTTCTCTGTCTCTCTTTCTCTGTCTCTCTCTCGTTCATGACTTTTCCGGAGCGTGCAGATCCTCTCTCTCTCTCTCTGTCTCTCTCTCTCGCATTAATCTCTGCCCACCCCTAGTTAAGTCAATGTGCATATTCAGCACCATTTGGCAGTGTGTAGTTTTACATAAGAATAAGCCCTAATAATACTAATACTAATAGTAATAATAACAGTAGTGGTAGTGGTGTAATAAATAATAAAAAATAAATAAAATAATAATATCTATCTATGCGGATACGCATCTGCGGGGTGGTGGTCGTGGTTTGGTGGGGGGGGTCATACGTGCAGGGCCCGGCAGCCCCAAAGCCTGACATGACTGGTCTCCAGGACATAAGTTTGAGAAACGCTGCTCGAGACCACACAAACAGCACGGTGAGCAGCACAATCTGCAAGTCGGTGTTAAAGTACAATTAAAGTACGAGCCATCTGAAACGGCATCCGAAAGCTAACATGGCTAACGCTAATCATCCCGTCCAGAGGACACTGAGTGGCTGCCGCGGCCTAAGCTGTTCCCAATTTCTGTTGTACACTTACATTTACCAAAAAAAATTAGCCTTTAGCCTTTGTTTTGTTTGTCATGTTGACTGTTAATGTTACTGAGAATATTCTCTCTAATGTTCCTCCGCTGTGTGTGTGATGACATCGTCAAATGACTAGTCGACTCGACTTAGACTTTGTTGACTAAGTCGACGAAAAAAATCATCGTGTGTGTATATATATGTGTGTGGGGGGGGGGGTTCAGTGTTTCAGTACTTTTTACACAACTTGCTGTTCTGACAAGGAGCTTAACGGCAAAATTCAGGTATTTGATCCATGAATCGATTTAAACAGTCCTCCTCATCATGCTGTTCACATTTTGACATCATGAGACCAAGATGACACTTAACAATTGATCAACAGGACCTCGCCATTGCGAGGCTTCAGACAGGATGTTCTCAGGCAAAAGTAGCCACAGTGTCATCAGCAGTTATACCTCTGAGATACAGATGGACTGAAAGACTGACAGTAAGGCATAGAAGTGGCCACATCCCACACTGATGATCGCTTCATTGTGAACAGTGCCCTGAGGAACTGGATGATGGAGTGTCATGTCAGACCATTCGAACTGTTTATATCAGTGCGGTCTGTGTGCTAGACGATCTGCAAGGACGACACCACCAGGCACAGGCGTCATCATCTTGCATGGGCCAGGGAGCATTTACGCTGGACAAGGGACCAGTGGGCCTCAGCCTGTGGTGGTGGTGGTGGTGGTGGTGTTACTGTGTGGGAATGTGTCTAGTCAATACAGACCTAATAAATAACATTCTTGGATAGGATCATTTCAAACGCCTAGCACACAGACTGCGCTGATATAAACTGTTTCGAATGGTCTGACATGACACTTGGGTGCCTCTCACCTCCTGTAAATGTGCCTGGAGTTGAGTGGCATCAATCATCTGGTTCCTAAAGTTTTTGAGTGTATTTTTATGCTTGTAATTGCAAAATTGCAGTGAAATAGCGATTATAGAGATCAAGCATAAAAAGAATACGCTGACAGATTTTTACTGGACCTTTGCATAGCTGTGCTCTCATTAAAAAATATGGTGTTAAAACCATCACTTTTTTATTGAGTGGGGGTATTTTCATGACATTTGTGCTTTTTTTTTATCATGAGGCCAATATTCTTTTCTTTCATTTTAGGCATCATTCCTCACAAAGAAACTGAACATCACAGGCAAAAGAGTCAATCTGGCTATTTGGGTAAGTTTATTGGATTGGGAGTTTCTTCATTTCTTTTACTCCCATGTTCTTCCACAGATGCTTTTCTTGGTTCAAAATGGTCCTAACTGTAAGCACTGACTTTGAAGGGGAAAAATTACTTAAAATACTCTCACCTATGACCACAATAATCAAACTCTACATTAATGGGACAATACACAGTTGCTTTTTGAGTGGAACAGTCAGTAACCCAGTAGATGCAGTGAGAAGCTGGTTTTGTTTAAGCAAAGGATGGAGCTATTTTCTTAGGTACAGATTGGCTGATCAGATAACTAACAGGCTAAAAGATGGCCAAGATGTTAAATGGCTCGTCCATTAATATCATAGATTTGAATTAAAGTATTTACTATTAAAAATGAGGTAAATAAAGGATAGGTCTTACAAGCTTTGAATGTCTGTGCTTTGTTTAGATCTGCCTTAAGCAGCAGTATCTCAGGCTGAATCTCCGTTAGCTCTTTACTCATACCAAGCCATTTATGCATTCATGCAGATAAAGTGGAACGTTTATTTGTGTTCTGGCAAACTGCTCTGGTCTGTTTGTGTTCTTGTCTTTCCAGTCATGGGTTTGATCTATGTGTTTAGCTGCGAGCTCTGCTCTGCTCTGCTGCTGTTTTCTGCCGCTTGGCCTGGGCTCAGCAGAGTGAGATGATGTCGAAATGCCCACTCAATGCTACGCATGTTTCTCAGCCTTAGCCATGATATCACTGACTGTCTCTTCATATACAGAGCAGATTCAACCACACAAATCTTTTTTTTTTGTTGTAATTATGATCTTTACTCTGTCTCTGATCAGCCAGTCAAAAGTTTTATGCAAGTGCAGTGCCCTGGATATTGACAGATGGTTTGCTGTAGGAACCTTTCAAATATTTAAAAAAAATGTAGGAGAGGTGCCAAATTCAGCTGTAAAAAAATCTTCACATCATATCCATGAGAATAGATTCATATCCATGAGAAAATGTGAAGTGAGATTTTGGGGTTGCTATAAAGCCAATGTTTGAATAAACAAAAACATTTGTTTTACGAGGGTTCTAATTCACCGCCTCTTACCAAGCCCTTTCAGGTTTAGGTCAGCTGAACGTTAAGCCACATTCATAGGCTGATTGGGTTTAATTAAACCTCAACACACATCTTTTAGTTTTAGTGTCTTGAAGTATGTTTATGAACCTTCTGTGTGTTTTGCTCTGCAATTGTTTCTCTACATTTGTCACTCTTTATTGTGACATTACAGGCTTTCTCTCCAACGTATATTTTGAAGGAGACTTGGCCATTTGTGCTCTCTCCCTTTATGCTACAGTGCCAACGCAACCATATAATTTAATATTTGGCTCCTGATCAACCGATCAAAAATCTGAATAGACTCGAGCATCTCCGGATATTAACAGATGTTTTCAAAAACTGTAGGACGTGCTGAATTCCAGCTATATAAAGAATAATAAAAGTAGAACTTTTCAAGAACTCACTAATAAACATTAAGAACAATAGTATGGTTATAATAAAAGATGAATGCAAGACAAACAGCAGTGTAATTGCAGAAGCAATAATGGATGAACATTCTTGTCACCTTATGTAGCAGTCCATGGTTTCTTTGCAACAATAACTAAATCTAAACAGCTTTGCAGAAGGGCTATTAAACTAATGTGATTAAATATATATTTTTATTGTTAAATCATTAAATATTATTAATAATGACAAGCAATGAAACATTTTCTGTTTCCAGCTGGTTTATGCAAGAAATAATCTTGCGTAATCATTCTCATCCCTAAAATCATTACATTCCCTGATACTGGTTTGTGCTGAGAGAAGCCATTTGTTCTGGGGTGTTTAAACATATACCCACTGAATGACCCTGATCCATTTTTATTTCTTGTAGGACACAGCTGGGCAGGAGCGGTTTCATGCTCTTGGACCTATCTACTACAGAGACTCCAATGGAGCCATTCTGGTCTATGACGTCACGGATGAAGATTCTTTTCAGAAGGTGAGGTTCTCGCTCATCCTTCACTGTGCACTGATTATATTTCTCAGAACCTGTGTTCTAGTGCTCTTTGTTCAAATGTATGTCTGATATATGAGGCTCCATTAAAGCATTGCAGTGAAATGTCCCATAACGGGGAATTTGCCCAGTTTTAATATAATACGGTAAAGCCCCGCTAATTCTGTTTAGAAATCATGACTTCAATCATTCGCGGATTTTTTTTTTTCTTGGATCCGAACTAATGGTATCCCTCGCAAATTTGCGGAATTTGCCAGATATCACCTGCATTTTTGGTTTGTTTGTGGCAATATATAATTTTTCTTGCATTTTATTGTTAAATTATTAAGAAAAATATCACTTACTAATTTTATAACTGAAATATTAACATATACTCAGCTATGTTTCCATATAAAATATAACTATACATTTTTTTGTTCTGTCAAGAGAACACAAAGAAAGCACGTCTTGGGATGGTGAAAGCAGCCGAGAGAGCGTTATTCATTTCTCCTTGTTTAAGGCTCACACTATAAAAATAGGCATTTTTAGGCTTTTAAAAATTTTTTTAAACCACATAAATTCACTTTTTCACCTTTCACTGGTGCTCTTGGAACATAAGCCCTGTGAATGTTGGAGGTTTACTGTATATGTAAAATACAATATAAAACGATTGTGAAATACAGTGTCTTAGTTACACACAATTTTGCTCTGTGAGCAAAACAGTATTTGCTTCAGGGCAAAATATCTTGATGTTAAAATATTAGATATTTTATTTGTATTGTCAAAATAGGTTAGGAGTTTGTGCTGAATTAAAGAAAGTGCTCCAAAATCAGTGTTGGCAACGTCATGCGTACGAATGGCAAGGACAGAAAAAGTAGAAAAAAAACAAACACGAATAAACAAATGAAGAGGATTACACACAACATGCTCATAAAAAGTGACTTCCAGAAACAAGCTTATCTCAGTTATAGAAAATAACGACATGTGACTGTTTGTTCTGGGTTAATTAAAAATAATCATCCTGTGAATGCCTATAACACCAGCATTTTAAGGTTCAATGTTATGTTACTGTCATTAGCAGCCGAGAGACAATGTTTCTCCATGTACCATGGAACATACAACATTCCACAGTCAACAGTACAGATTACAACAGTAGACAAGAAATGAACAATAAATAGACAAGTGTGGACATTAGGTATACCTTCAAGAATGATGTGTATTGCACCATAGGTATGATTACTGCACAGGAGTCAGTTAGCAGCATTGAATAAAGTGCAAAGATTTAGAGGTGTAAACCTTCACTAGTCTCACGATTCGATTCGATTACGATTATCATGTCAACGATTTGATACTATTCGATGTCTCGATGCATTTCGATGCATCCCATCAATTTTCTACATTACTTCACATCAGGGCCAGTTCTAAACAGGCATAAATGAGGGAGCAGACAGAAATGTGGCGAAGGAGGCGGGAAAGGGGGCTGGGGTTTGGGTTGCCATGCATAACTGTTACATTATGTTTTCAGATACGAGCAGTGAGATGTAAGCTCCCATTTTTATTAAATGAAAATGTAAACAGTAATTGATTTGAGAGTATCTTTGGTTCCTCAACATCTTTGGTTGTGGAGGAAACCTTTTTTTGTGTGACATGCTTTACATATTATTTCTCATGAGCATATGATGTTAAACTGGAAACACATTTTTATTGCCCAGGACAGATAGAGGCGTGGAAATCCACAATGAGTAAGAGTAAAATGATAACTAGTCAGTGACTGGTCTTTAGGGTGCCTATATTGACCGTAAACAGCATACAGTAAGTGCAGGTGCTAATTGAAAGTAGGGCTGCAACTAACGATTATTTTAATAATCGATGAATCTGTTTTTTTGTTTGTTTGTTTTTTTTAAAAGAAAAGCATTCATTTCCAACCCTTTATTGAAAAACAGAACTAAAATCTTTAGAAAGTGCACAAACATGTTGCTCCTTGAGCTGTTATCAGCTTGCGGTGATGCATTTCCCATCAAGAAGCCTCTCATGGTTTGCTGTTTCTTTCTGGAATCAAAAAGATAGTATGAGTCTGTGT
>JBBPDC010034125.1:0-12131 GCA_037974485.1 Hemigrammopetersius urotaenia | reverse complement strand
GTGTGTGTGTGTGTGTGTGTGGGGGGGGGGTTGTTGGGGTAAAGGAGAGAGGGGGGCTTTGTTTCCACACCTATGACGTAATCACACCTATGCACGAGCGTGCAGAGGCAGGAATCGATCAGAATGCACTGCAACTGTTCCTATAGCGCGCACGTGATCCCCCTCAGTTCCATTTGTGTGAACAGAAGAAGGCGCAGTTCCGAGCGAGTGCCGCCGAGGGCGAGAACCTTACCAGCAAAAACTATAGAAGAGCAGGAGGAAACAAGAGGGTCCCAAGTGAGGGTCTATTACCTGTGTAGTGACACTTCAATCTATTTATCCATCCATCCATTTTTCTATCCATCCATCCATCCATCCATCCACCCGTCCATTATATTGGGGGGGGGGGGGGTGATAAAGGTCAGGGGGCAGTTAACACTCTGGACAGGTCTCCAGGAAAATGTTGCATTACTCAATCAATCAATAAATCAAGCCGTCATTCATCAAATTGGTCAATCAGTCAATCAATCAATCAATCAATCAATCAATCAATCAATCAATCAGTCAGTCAGTCAGTCTATCCAGACCTTGCAAGAAATAAAAAAGTGGCTGAAGAAATGATAAATAAGATATTCACAATAAATATATCAAACCAATAAAAGATAAATAATAACTGATTATGAAATTATGATTAATAATAAAATTATAATGGGTAATGCTCTCTTAGATTTCCATGGAGGGCTTGTAGTCTCACAGTGAAAGGACCAACATGGACAGTGGACAGAGCCCGTTTTACTCATAAATTTTTTTGCTTGATTGTAAGCAAAAACACAGCTTAGGACCTCAACAAAAAATAGACAGTATGTAAATTGTGATTTTATGTTCAGTATATCAGTGTATTCCTGTTGAAGCTTAGTATTGTAGTTTCCATCAGAAACCTGTTTTGACTCAATCAGTCCTTCAATAATTAAAATTGGAGCTGCTGATGGAATTTCACAAATCCAAACAACAACTGGAGGAGAAATGTAGAACTGAACCAATTTTGATGGCATAAAGATACTATAACACGCTGAGAAACATTTATCTTTCAATTTAAACAATTTGCATAGGGGCCTTAGACCTAATTTCCAAATATGGACAAAATGGAAGGGATGAAACTAACACCAAACTCTTTTTCTTCACATAAAAAAATAGGAAAATGTTATTTGTGCCCTTTATTATGGTTAAAGAAAGATATTGCCTCAAATCCTCAGATGCAGCACAGTTAGCACTAAGAACTGTGATATCATGTCTTGGCCTGTGCTGCTTGTAGTTCTATGGGTGCTGAAGTGTTCTGGCCGTTCATTTATTTTTGCCTCATCAACTTCAATAGTGCTCTCAGCTTTGCTGCCTGCGAGCTATCACTTTTTGGAAGATGTCACTCCCTACAAATCAATATCATATCTGTGCCTGCTCTGCGGTTAGGATTTGGTTGGTGGCACACCGAGATGGATCCGGGGATCGGAGGGTTAAACTGAGCAAAACAAGAAGGTGGACCTGCTCAATTTAAAGTTCCAGACATTTACTGAACTTCTCCTGATAATGCCACCAATTAGGAGAAGTTTACACTGAATTTAAAACCACAGGGATTTTTCCCCCTTTTGGGCCAAATAATGAGGACACATGAATCAGCTGAGCTGCCTGACATTTAGCTTCTGGACTGCACAGTCAGCAAGCCGCATTGATCGCGACATCGGGTCGTCCTCATCAACGGCCTGCAAAACGAGCGCATTAGGAGTCGCGTTCCGAAATCAAAATATACAAGGGATTAACATGGGACGTTGCGTTTAGTCTGAAATGTTATTATACAATATGCAATATTACGACTCAGCTTCATTTCAGTCATATAGTAACGATGATCTACAGAGAAACATTGAATTAGCATTAAAAAGAAATTCGAATCATTTTAGAATTAAAGAGAATTACAGAGGAATTCGACTAATTTTAGGATTCTAGAAGACTTTTTCTGACTGTAATGCTGGGACTCTTCCTAATAACAGATTTAACTTGTGCGATGTTCAACAACTATTCTGTTGTGTTAACAGCAGTTTGAGAAGGTGTGGTGGAGCTTCATGTGAGGACGCACATGCTCACCTTCATGTGACTGGGAGAATCCTAGCAAGTGGATAGAATTAGAGATTGGGCAAAAAAACAGTAACCGATAAGAATAAAATGAAAATAAAAGTATGTAGTTACATGTAATGGCCTTTGTTAAGTGGTGTTGTTGAAGACACAGCATGGAAATGAAGGGAAACAAACAGCTCACTAGAGCATCAGTAATCGTGCTTTACTTCATTTCTCCTTTTTATATTTATGTAAATGTTATACCATGTTTTACAGGCAAAAACACCCTCAGTGCCCAGATGAATAGTGGCTGTCCTCAACTAAACCCTGCTGAGCTGACCTGTAGAGGTGCTGCCTTGGCCTTCGGAGGAATCACACAACTGAGATGTCAGTTCCTCAGCCAGGGCGCTTCATTTTCCAGGTGAATAAACAAGCGTTAATTGAGGTTGAACTTTGAGGAAATTACCTCATTCCAAGGGGGAAGAGTCAATCAAAGTGCCAAAAAGACCTACCAGTGAAGATGTGCACTCTGGAGGACCCTATGGGTAATTATAGACGAGTGCTTATCTTGTTCTTCTGAACACTCTCTGAAACTGTGTTAATTAACTCTACACTTTTAGCGTTCTCGCCTTCTTCCAGGCTGTTTTTGTAAATGAGATGTATGAGTGTGAAGAACCCTCAGCCATACTCCTCTTTTAAAGTCATGTTCTGGCTCTTTACCAGTTCATGGGTTCCTTCACGTTTCTTTAAATGTTTAGAACGTTCTTCAAACTCAGACAACACAAAAATGGTTTTGTAGGAAGATGAAATGTTTCTTCTACAGATAATGCTCAAAGAACCTTTTCTAGCACCTAGATAGATAGATTGATTGAATGATAGATATACATATGCACGTTCCATTTTGTATCAACATTTATTTATTCATCTATTAATTGGATTTTCTTACAAACACCAGCCTTTTCTCACTTCTCACAGAAATGTGAACTTTTCTTGATGGGTACACCAGTCCAAGAACACAAAACCAAAAACGTATTATTATTGTTTGTAAAATGAACAGTACCAGCACAATATAAATGTACTGATCTAAAAGTTCCACAAGCACTCACCTCATCACCGCTTTGTTCATGCAGAACTTTTATTTATTTCACAAATAAAGCCCAGTTCATTATATCCATTAGCATCGTTTACTTGAGAGATGGGGGAACAGAATGAGCAAACAGTGATTATATCTGACAAGGAACCAATTAATTAATTCACAGAGCATGTTAAAGGATTAATCTCTGGAAAACAACACCACTTGTGCAGTCATTGGTAAACGCTTTGTCTTACAGTTGACTGAAACGTGGTCTAAATTGCCAAAAAGGTCCGAAAGGGAAAAGCGAAGTACTCACACACTCTCAGAGCCAATGTACTTTTGCTGGAGAGGTAAGGTGATCAGTTTAATGGACGAGTGTGGATTTTGAGGTTTCTCATTTGAAATGCATGAAGGCGAGGCAATTTTCGTTCCGTGAAGGGTCTGGAAGATGAGCGTCTACCTTTTAAGCACCTTTCAGTGCGATTCTCTCATTCAAGCTACCATTAAATTCAATAGATGAGGTTGCAATTACTTTGAAACAGGCTGACTTTCATGCTGTACTATAATTTAGGAGAGACCTCTATAAGCCATTTAGGTATAAGGCGGAAGAGCCAATGGCCTGGTTGTGAAATGCTGAAGGTTGGTAGGTGTTCCTGTGGGGGTTATTGATCAAAAATTAAAGGAGCAATTAATCTGAATGACTCTGCGGTTTCAGGTTGACATGCTATCACAGAAGCAGCAAGACAGCAGTTTTTCCTATAGCTGCTGAGCTATTTAAACTTCAAAACACTCTGCAACTTTTACAGATTCTACCACTGAGAGCATCCTGTTTGGCTGCATCCCAGGCTGGAATCGGAGTTGTAATGCTCTGGGCCTCAAAGCTCTTCAGAGGGTGGTCAGATCAGTGCAATGCATCACCAGGACTTAAATGCCAGCAACCGAGGGCCTCTACAGAATTCTCTTTGTTCCCAGTCACAGATTCCTCACACTCCTGGCATTGGGGAGGCAGTACAGGAGCATCCAGTCATGCACCAGCAGGTTCAGGAACAGTTTCTACTCACAAGCCATCAGGCTACTGAACTGCTGAATGGTGAATACTGAACCCTTTTCACAACCCCCTTTTTCACAACCCCCTTTGAACTTTGTTCCTTCTACTCTCACTTTTAAAGTACAGTCACTAATAAGGTACCTTCTGTACATATGCAGTAAAATAGATGTATGTATTTATGCAAATCTGTATGCATGTGTACACTCTCTTGCACTACAGACATTTTAGAAGTACTTGCAAATGCTAAACACAATTTGTCTATTGTGTACGTTATTATTTTACTAGTCGCTAAACTTACCATTTTACTACTATTAGTTTATTCTTCTTGTCAAGTGGTAGTTTACTGTGTAAACCTGGAAGGGTCTCTGAGTTCAAGAATTTCATTATTGGTAGTGATACAGTGTTAACTGTATATGACTGTTACCTTTAAACTAAGAAATTAGACAGACCAAAAGGGAAAACTTGAAAGAAAGTATGGTGTGGAACAGTGATGTTTCAAGTGTAATATAAGAGTTCCAATACATTTAATAGTTCCTCTTTCTGTAACCGCTTAATCATCACTGAGGTTGCGGATACCCGGTGGGGATTCTCTTTGGGTGGGGTGCCAGCCTACAGCAGTGTACACACCCACCTCACTCACACATACGGTCAATTTAGGAACTACTATTCATCTGCCAGGCATGTCTTTGAAACCAGACACTCTGGAGGAAGCCCACACCATCACATGAGCCTCGGATACTATTAATTTTTTACAAAATCAGTGCTCATGCATTATGATGAGTTTTGTTGTTTGCTACATTTGATTGTAAATTATTGGTGTTTCTCAATATGTCAAGTTTGGACTTTCATTCTTGAGAGTCTGGTCTTGGCAAGTTTGCCTGGGGAGTCAAGACTCCTGAGGATGCAGTTGCTCAATTTGCATTTGAAACAGGAGAACCTTCTTGGCTCCAGACTCTCACCTTAAGGCTTGAGACCCTGCATTTTGACCTATGCAAAATAATAAAAAAATGATATCCTAAGGATGTGTTTCTATAAAAGAACAGATGATGGAAATACTTGTGGAAGTTGGTAATTCCGGTTGAAGTAATGTGTGTTTGCTAAGTGAGGAGAACAAAACAGTAGAATTAAACCTCAAAGTATGTAGGATAGGCTGGGTGGAGAAATTGTGGGACAGCTTTATTTGCTTTCACTTCATACAGGCTGGTCCAGGGTACCCTTTGCTAAAGAAGATCAAAGAGGAACCTCAGCATTTAGAGAATTCCACCATTTCTTATCATGGGTGCTATTTAGATTCTTCTGGACCATTTCGGTTAAGAAAAAAAGACTTGGTATTTATACAGTTGTCAGAAAACAAAATTTAATATCCCAATGGTAACTTTTCATGATACATTAAGATTTTAAATCTACGATTGACGTAAAAAATAAAAAGCATTTTCTAATAATGTAAAAAGGAAACAAATAAATGAAAGAGGTTTACTGTGCCACATGTGAACAATCTGATTGGTCACCGCCTAGCTCATTTGCAGTGAGTGTATCAGAGTCATTTGTGTTTGTACAGAGTCATTGTGAGGTTTGTCACCTCACCACCGCATGTTATAAGACATTCTTATTGACATAAATGGTCCAAAAAAAAAAAACAGCAAATAGAATCATATTCTACACAGCATACTATAAATGCTCCTTAACATTTCAGGAGCTCAGCTCAAAATCCCTTCCTGCTTTCCTGCATAATACAGTAAGAAATGGAGTGGAGAGAGATACAGGAGATATGAGATTCTGTCTACTACCGCTGTGGCAGCAACTGTGCAGTTCTGTGCCAGTAGAGAGCATAAAGGGCAAACCATTGTTCGCCCACTGAGGTGCACAGGTAGCACATGGAAATTGACTATTTGCTTGTCTTGAGTAAGCACTGAATCAGCCGAGATTATTATTAGCTTTAGTGCACTAGTTTGGACAGTTCTCCTTTGAGTTGTCCAGTTTTTTATTGCTAGGTTGCCTGTTTATTTATTATACATTAGTATGTGCTAGTCTGCACCAGTTAACACTAGTGTATAATAAACAACTGGCAATAAAAAACAACAACTTCACAAAGAACCATTCACTTGAAGATGTTACACTGAATATTTGCAGTCACCTCTGTAATGCGACGCAGTCCTTAGGCGAACCTTAAGCAGTCCCATTAACAAATACCTTGGCACCATTTGCTTTATTTACTCTTCAAATTGCCTCCAGTCCCTGAGACAAAGCCCACAGTCTCCTCTCAGATTAAACTGCAGCAGTGAAACGTTGATAAAAGCCTTCGCCTCTAATCCTTCGCCCATTGCTTCCACTGTGCTCATTGGATCTCTCTTCTCATTAGCAGCTGATGAGGCCTTTTAGAAGTTATATTGAAGGAATCAATTAGCTTCAAGCACTCCAGGGGTGCCACACATACACATCGTGTGGCAGCATCTGCAGGGGAATCTCAGAGATAGCAGGGCTCCCTACAGTATGCCCCAGTGCTGGACGGATCCGGCTAAAGGCTGCCGGAATCAGAGAAGTGCTGATAAAGTGAAACTATCATCATGCTAATACCCTGTGGTAATATGCTATTCAGGACTTTTTCGGCTCTCTTTTTCCCTCAGTTCGTCTCGGTCTGTTTCTCTTTCTCCTTGCACTGTCGTAGGTCCAGGTTCCAGAGAAGAAGTGATGACAAATTGCAATAGCATAGCTTCAAACAAGGCAGTCAGACTTCAGAACATTTAACAGAAGAGACCGTGAGTCAGCTGTTTCCCGCTGGAGCTCAACAAAAAGGAACAGAGAAGATTAGGCCCTGGCCAGACTTACTGTTATCACGCTTTTTATTTCGGACATCTCAGCTGGTGTGCTGAGGGTACCCTGCTTGGGCTTTGGTGGTAAAGGGGCTAGTTTGGATTATACAGGATCACTTTTGGTCTTAACAATGCCACCAGCCACAAGATTGTAGCCATAAAATACCACTGGAACACATATAAAGCTCCAGGTTTTTGTATTCAACACTCTAAATAGCCTCCAGACAGAGATAATAGTGAAAGAAGTCTGGGGATTGGGCTTTGAAAAACACACTTTGAAAAATGTACATTGGTAAACATTAGTTTTTCTTGTGGCATTGGTTGTACTGTACTAAGGAAGGCAATAGCAATGAATCCAGCACTAGAAGTGTAGTGACTTGTCATTAGATTTTCAGTGCTGGACACGCATATCCTCAGACACGCATCCATTATGAAGACATATGGCCCTGTAAGACTACATAAACACTTGCCAAAGTGATAACCTGCAGTACTGATATTTATACTTACTTTATCTGGCCTAGAAACGTACATGCTTTTAAATTAATTCACCCTTTTTAAGGGTGAATTTCTCTGGGGAAAAATAATACAAGATGTAGTTTTACACAATCTTTGATTGGGAGACAATACTGGAATTGGGTTACTATTACAGTCCCTCACACAGTCTGTAGCAGCTGCAATGCCAGGGATTGTTGGCTTGATGTGGTAATCCGGTACAGAGACCGGGCAACATCCGATGCAGCTGACCAGTAGAGACAGACAGCACCACAGCAGGGTGAAGAAGAAAAGTAGTGTGGCTAACAGGCTTCTAGGGAATCTAAAGCTAAATGCAATCCTAACCAAGTGATACATGTTCCTTACATCTCTCTCCCTAATGTTCACTCCCTCAGTACCAACCTACACAGCAGGAAAATTGCTGCAAGATGCTTCACTCAACCATTCAGCTCAGGGGCTAACGAGTGGTCTTTTGTACTTTATGTATGCTACATCTGCCCATATTTGTGACATATCTGCTTAAGGGTTAGATCAGGAAGAATTTCATTTAGTATTTTCTCATTTACTGGAGCCAAAAATGTGCACTAAGTAATTTTGCAGCTGTTCATCTCAAATTGAACCAACCTTAGCATCTTCAGTTATGATCCATCTGCTGTTGTGTATGAAGGCATCAAAAAGCTCGAAGCTCGAGGTGGTTTTCCCATGTAGCACTAAACTTACTGTATTGTAAACATGTAATAATAGAACCCCCTACTGGGGTTTTAAAAATGCTGTCACACACAAATGAGCCATAAAGAACAAAAAATTTTCCAATTTCTTTTACTTGAAGTCTTAGAAACCAGGATAGTTTCAGGATAGGTGGGGTAAGGGGAGTCTGGAGTGGTGAGGTGAGGGGGTGAGGGCAGTCTGGAGAGCGGCTGAGCACAACATGCAAAAGAGAAGCAAACGGTGAGCGTATAGGAGAGCAAACACCGGTTACCGGTAGACTCTGAGTTCACCAATGTAGGGTATTAGCATCAGTGCAATACTAGCAAATAGCACATGCTAAAGGAACACACTAGCAAATTCAGTCTAATCACTAACTGCTTTATGCGTACTGTATTGTATGGTTGTGATGCCTCCTTTTGTGTTTACAAAAACCACACTTAATATAAAAGCCAATAGGCAGATGCTCCCGTATGAGAATCTCCTCCTCTCTCTCTCTCTTTCTCTCCCTCTCTCTCTCTCTCTCTCTCTCTCTCTCTCCCTCTCTCTTTCTTTCTCTCATCATAGTGAAAAGGTCAGGTTGTTTTGCGTGCATGCGTTCTTCTCTCAGCATTTATGGCCTGTAATTAAAATACAACGTTTTTAAACAGCCTGTTGCCATTTGCACACCTAATGCAGTGTAATGTGACAGCCGGAGCCTGATTGCTCTTTGAAGACAAGGAAAAAGAACAAGAGGAGGAGGAGAAGGATGAAGAGCAGACGATAGTTTCCTTCAAGATTATACCACAACTGAAGGTGGTAAACAACAAGACAAAGCAATTTTTGAACAGTGGTAGGTATATAGCTAAACTTCATTACAAAGAAATCATAAAATTGTACATTTTCATATGTGTGGCACATCGTCAGTCCTTAACCATCACAGTTTTGATGCTGTGATTGAGCTGTAGAGTCACGAACGTGAAGCTGGTGTTTACAGCCTTGTGCTGTGGTGCTTATTACTGTAGTTGTGTGCTCTTGCTTCTGTTAGAATGAATATTCACATCTCGAGCAGCCTTGCTTTCAGGCACTCGCAGCGCCAAAGACGCTGATACACGGCAACAAAGCGCAATGAATAATAACATTCCCTGTCAGAAGCGCAGCCATGACAGATAGACAGAAACCACAACAGTGTGATTTAAAAAGACTCCTAGGAGAACCATCTTCTGCTTTCATTCAAAAAAAGGATGAAAGGACGTCTGTTGTGAAGTTTTTTTTTCTAAAGCAGCAGGGTTTCAAATTAAAGGCTGTGAGATCTTGTGTGTGTGTGTGTGTGTGTGTGTGTGTGTGTGTGTGTATTTGTGTGTGCACGCTACACTGTCCTGGTTGCAAATGCTGATAGAAGGTTAGGAAGAGTTCCTGTGCACCTCTGTCTCAGTTTCTTTTCATGCCTCATTAGCCATCCTGGCTCACAGTGATGGGCAGCAGCGGGGGGGGTTCTGTCACTGTATGGAAAAGTGTGTGTGTGTGTGTGTGTGTGTATGTGTGTGTGTGTGTGTGTGAGTATGTTTTGTCCTGATGTAGCCTTGTCTGAGGTCCTGAACAAACATGCATAGCTACAGGTGCAAATGTTGCCAAAGATTAGCCTAGTTAGTGCAAAACTCTCTTTAAGGTGGTAATATGACATAATCATAACTATCAAGATTTTTTTTTAGCAAAATAATGTTTGCTGTCATGACTTATGGCCCATGCTAATTTTGGTAACTTTTTTGAATCCGCCGTAGATGTTTTGTAAATGCTTAACATGTCTAGCTAAAATTCAGATGCAACTGAATGCTAAGTTGAATGCAGGGTAATTGAAACTATTACATTTAACCCTAAACCCAACCAGCTCCTAGACCAAGATCCTAATCCTAACATGGCTGATAATGAGTCTCAAATCATGAATGTATTTATATGTGAACCAAACTGCTTAATCCCAGCATCATTAAATAAACTTAAAACCGGTAACATGATGTTACATTATGCAACAACATGAGTTTTAACAGCTTATGACAACTGATATCTGCCATATGTTTTTGGCAAAGTTGTGTCAATAATTTGTATTAAATAATATAGAAGCACTGATTTGATCAAACTCCCAGAGGCACTCAAGTACCAAACAGGACCCAATTGTCCATGTTTAAGAAGATCTGATCTTTGCACATCTCAAATGATTTACATTTGAATCCAGCATAAACTCCCATTGTATCAGGATCAGCCAAGAGTTTTACCCACTAGGCTACTACATTACCACCCTCTTTATGTAACAAACCTCTTCACATGTAGTTTCACATGTAATAGGACTCTATATTTCCCCTTTATTGTCATATGTTCACACAAAATAGAGGTCAGCAGAAAAGTATTTTGAAGAGGTTTTGGTATGACGGTAAGTTGATGAACATCCTGGTACTTTCCTAATGAGCTTATAGCACATTCCTGTATCTCATGCAGAGCTCCGCTGGGCAGCTCTTCTGGGAACACAGCAGAATGCCTGGAGATGTGCACAGTAATGAACCAGAGCAATAATGCACTTGCTTTTTCAGAGGAACTGATTACTGCAGCCCCATTTTACACACTCATACTTCTATAAAGCCTTCATTTAAACAAGGCACTTCGCCAGGCTGGCCCAGAAATAAACTATAAACTATGAACCAGTTTGAGAAATATTAGTGTTATAGTGGACTATAAACCAGTTTAAGAAGTGATCACTGATGTGGGAGCCACTTGGGGAAGAGTTTTTTTGTTTGCTATAATAAACTGGTAATGTGCTTGAAGGTTGCATAGAAAAGTCCAGATCTGGAAAAATGTGGTCGCTTTATGGATCAACACACACATACACACACGCACACACACACTGCAGTGTAAAGTAGAGCTGTAGAATTCCCTAAACTGCCGCTTTTCCATTGTCCTCTGGAGATAAGACGAATCCCTCCAGGACAAATGAGCAGCCCAGCCCCAATGGGAGCAGAATCACATCAAATACACATAAAGAATCACACACACACACACACACACACACACACACACACACACACACACACACACACACACACACACAGTTTATGTGCACAGGTTTGCTTTGTCCAAAACATTTACACTGAACAACACATCAAGAGAAACCACTGACGGGTAAGCACTGATGATTTTGTTACAGTGGCTCCTGTCGAGGGCTGAATGTATGAGGCAGTAAATGAACAATCAAGGCTTGAAGCTGGTGGTGAGCAGGAAAAATAGGTGAGCAAAAGGATCAAAGACACTTTAATGAGGTCAAAACTGGTCTGGACAATTGAGTCCATCGCTGCAGGTCTTGTGGGGGGTGTTTCCTGGTATACGGTGGTCAGAACTTCACAACATTGCTCCAAGAAAGAACAACCAGAACACACAGGGCATCATAACTTGCTGCATATGCGGTTGCAGACTAGTCAGAGTGCCCATTCTGACCCCTGTCCACCACCGAAAGCACTTACAAATGGAGTTTCAGAATTGGACTGTGGGGTGATAGAACAAGGTGTTTTAAGTGGATGACTGTGTGTGTGGGTGTGTGTGTGTGTGTGGGTGTGGGTGTGAGTGTGTGTGTGCGTATGTTGCTTACCTGAGAAAGAGATGGCACCAGGATATTCTATGGGAGGAAGGCAAGGCGGTGGAGACACTGTGGTACTCTGGGTGAGGTTCTGCTAGGAAACTTTTGGTCCTGCGTTAAAGTGGATGTTACTTTGACACCTAAACACTGCAGACAAATTCACCATTCATGGCGACACTGTTCCCTAATGGAAGTTCCACTTCCAGCAGCACCCACTGCAAACACTGTTCAGAAACACTTTGAGGAAAATCACAAAGTATTTTGTGTGAGAGAGAGAGAGAGAGAGAGAGAGAGAGAGAGAGAGAGAGAGAGAGAGAGAGA
>JBBPDC010034124.1:6854-29669 GCA_037974485.1 Hemigrammopetersius urotaenia | reverse complement strand
AGACAGAGGGAGAGACTGAGAGAAAGACAGGGAGAGAGAGAGATGGAGAGAGAGAGAGAGAGAGAGAGAGAGAGAGAGAGAGAGAGAAGGGAAGAAAGAGAGAGAGAGAGAAGGGAAGAAAGTCAGAGAGAGAGAGAGAGTGAGAGAGAAAGGGGAGAAAGTCAGAGAGAGAGAGAGAGAGTGAGACAGAGAGAGAAGGGAAGAAAGTCAGAGAGAGAGAGAGAGAAAGAGAAGGGAAGAGAGAGAGAAGAGAGAGAGAGAGACAGAGACAGAGAAGGGAAGAGAGAGAGAGAGAG
Source organism: Hemigrammopetersius urotaenia (assembly GCA_037974485.1). Taxonomy (NCBI): domain Eukaryota; kingdom Metazoa; phylum Chordata; class Actinopteri; order Characiformes; family Alestidae; genus Hemigrammopetersius; species Hemigrammopetersius urotaenia. The sequence goes on along the minus strand of JBBPDC010034124.1, from coordinate 29,373 downwards.
AAAGACAGAGAGAGAGAGCGAGAGAGAAGGGAAGAAAGTCAGAGAGAGAGCAGTGAGAGATAAAACAGAGGTGACAGCTCTGAATGTAGATCACATGTTTAGTGCTTCTCATTAGGAGACAGTTAAGAATATTGCAAATTCATTCAACCTCTCCCTAAATGGTTTTTTTCTTCCATAAAATGATTTTATCAAGTGAATTGATCTCACAGCACTGACAGATCATTTTACTTGTTATTTCTTGGAACAGAATTAACTGCCATGTTGTAAGATCCTTTTGGTAGATAAAATATGTAAAAGCATAGAAAAATGGCTGTTTGATCTTATAATATTTTACAGCAATCATACACTGAGACATTTTAGGTAGTGGAGAGTGACTGAGGTGAATCCTAACACTAGCCATTACTTTTAGAATGGGCACTGTGTTATTTTTAGATAAAGCATTGTGTTACTTTTAGATAAAGCATCGTGTTACTTTTAGATAAAGCTTTGTTATTTTTAGATAAAGCATTGTGTTATTTTTAGATAAAGCATTGTGTTATTTTTAGATAAAAGCTTGTGTTATTTTTAGATAAAGCATTGTGTTATTTTTAGATAAAGCATTGTGTTATTTTTAGATAAAGCATTGTGTTATTTTTAGATAAAAGCTTGTGTTATTTTTAGATAAAGCATTGTGTTATTTTTAGATAAAGCATTGTGTTATTTTTAGATAAAGCATTGTGTTATTTTAAGATAAAGCATCTTTTTATTTTTAGATAAAGCATTGTGTTATTTTTAGAAAAGCATCGTGTTATTTTTAGATAAAGCATCGTGTTATTTTTAGATAAAGCACTGTGTTATTTTTAGATAAAGCATCGTGTTATTTTTAGATAAAGCACTGTGTTATTTTTAGAAAAGCATCGTGTTATTTTTAGATAAAGCATTGTGTTATTTTTAGATAAAGCATTGTGTTATTTTTAGAAAAGCATTGTGTTATTTTTAGATAAAGCATTGTGTTATTTTTAGAAAAGCATTGTGTTATTTTTAGATAAAACATCATGTTATTTTTAGCTAAAGCATCGTGTTATTTTTAGATAAAGCATTGTGTTATTTTTAGATAAAAACTTGTGTTATTTTTAGATAAAACATTGTGTTATTTTTAGATAAAAGCTTGTGTTATTTTTAGATAAAGCATTGTGCTATTTTTAGATAAAAGCTTGTGTTATTTTTAGATAAAGCATCGTGTTATTTTTAGATAAAGCATCGTGTTATTTTTAGATAAAGCACTGTGTTATTTTTAGATAAAGCATTGTGTTATTTTTAGATAAAGCATTGTGTTATTTTTAGATAAAGCATTGTGTTATTTTTAGATAAAAGCTTGTGTTATTTTTAGATAAAGCATTGTGTTATTTTTAGATAAAGCTTTAGACATTGTTTAATTATGTGCATTATCTTGTTATTATTATGTGCAATATTCTTTCCATGTGAATATCACTACTTAGTCAATATTACTTAACTACTGATCTCTATTACATGCAATAACATGTAATTTGTGTTTTTAGAAATTCACTGAAACTGTAAGTTACTTATCTATAATATAGACCCCGGCATTTGTTTATGTAGCGGATCTTTCATATTGAACTTTTATTGGATTTATTTATACTTTATATTATAGATTGCTCTTGTTTCTGTCTCTTTGTGTCTGTGCAGTCATGACATAAGCAATCAGGATCAATAAAGTTTTCTGATTCTTATTCTGATCCTAAAGCTTTATTTTTCTTGCAGTGTATGAATGCAGTAGTGCATAAACAGTGGGCTTTAAACAATCGCTGCTGTTTTGTGGGCGAGGGTTAACCAAAGCACAGGTGAGATTTCCAATGACTGCCTGTAGAAGTGAGTCACTCTGAGCTCTTTGTGTAGCGCCTGGGCTCTGGATAATAGCTCAGTCCGTGATCCCCCCCACCCCCACCCCACCCCCACCCCATCCCCACCCCACCCCCATAAATTATTTAGCTTGCTGAAGAGCGGGAGACGCCTGTGCCGGATTGGCTCTTACTGCTCTGATCTTCTGTTCCTGATGGCCATAAACAAGATCTCAAGTCTCTTTCTCTTGCTTTTTCATCTCCTCCCGATGCTGCACCCCCACCCTGTTGAAATGTGTGAAAGGCAATCATCTTGGTGGCGAATGGGGATTGTTTGGCTTGACTTGAGGAGCGCTGGACAGCCTCTGTGGCCCAAATCAACGCATCAACAAATGAACCTTACATGGTCAACACACCCAATGTAATCCAACATGCACGGACTTTAGGGCGTTTAGCATCGCCTAACAAGGCTTTCCTTCCTTGACATTAACTCACAGCTAATGTGTAATGTCTAAATATACAGTAGTTGCTATAGAAACCCTGATTCTGGCTCTTCATGCACGCCAGGCACTCGGTTTAAGATGGAGGTGGTTTTGGACTTTCAGCCAAAACCAAATGCCACACTGCAGAGTGGGAGCAACAGGACCTTCAGTCCTCACATCTTACAGCATAATCATCTCAATAGAAAACACTCGGTGACACTTTCTGCCTCAGTCCTTTCAGTTCGAGGTGAGACACATGGCACTTATTCCAAATAAACATGACAGTGAGCTTCAAGACAGTTTTACTATACTGCACTGAAACATTGTTCTAGGTATTGACTCAAAATACAACAGTACTGTGCAATTATCTGGTGTAACATTGGGGTCAATAAAGAGATCATTAATAAACGAGATTAAACTGGACAAAAAATGTCTACCGAAGGTTCAGGTCTGGCTATCGAGCCAGTAAAGCATGTAATAAGCGATTGCATTATTTCATCATTATGTAGAAATTTAGTTGTAAATCGTTTTTTTGAGCTTTAAAGTAAATGGCATAGAGCCAGTAAGAAAGAGTGTTTTTATTTACAGCCCAGATGTCTTTTTTGTCCTGTATTTCTACCCCATTCCTGTAGAACTACCCGCCGTTTCTTTAATGACCTGCTAACACATGAGATATTGTAGTGAAATTTCATGTGAGTTTGTGTTTCCTGTTTCTGAATTAACTTAATATCTGGAATTTAGTAGACATTTTAGTTTACTGAAAATAATAACAGAACTTTCCATGGTGTGGAGAAATGACGTGTTCATTGTCACGGTCAGGGAAAAATCTCGTATTTCTATAGTGATGATCAATTTAATACATTTATAATCACTTTTGCATCACTTCTGTTCGTTTTTAAAGTGTAGACATTTACATCTAGATTCCTCAGAGATACTGGTTGCCATACTTTTGCTATGTCTAGAGCAACAAATGGAAACATGTAACTGTCTATATGCCAGTCAGGGGCTAGATTTCAGATGCAATCCGTACACCCCTGAGTTCACCCCCCTGCCTGTGCTGCACCTCAGGCCCACCGTTTCATGTTTGCGCTGCCCTTGGATAACTCAATCCCCACTGAACCATCATCATCAAAAATTCACAGTGGAAACAAACTCGCCCCTTATCCACTGCTATTAACTGCTGGAGTGATGAGCATCACCTGTTCCACCCTTTTCAAACCCTATTAGATTTCTACCCTAACTGTGCTCAGGATGCCCAGTGCATGGAAAGCAAAGGGTTGTATAAAACATGACCGAATCGATAACCTTGGCTGTGTTTATCCATAATTTATGAGATATTTATTACATATTTATAGCAGCAGGTATCCGCTTGAATCTGAATTAGTCCACGTTTCTGTTGTATAGACGCATTTGGGGAATAAAATAGGATGGATGGATGGATGGATGGATGGATGGATGGATAGATGGATAGATGGATAGATGGATAGATAGATAGACTCAGTAAAGATTTATAAATATACAAATTAAAAATATAATATTTTTTTTAATTACAGAAGTCGTAGGTTTAGAATAGGGTTAAATGCAACTAAAGAGAATTCATTGGAAAATGTTCTTCAAGGTTTTCTTGGTGGGGCAGCAGTGTTGGAGAGTAAAAATCTGTCTAAAAATGATAAACCAAAGCAAACAAAACTGCTACATTCTGAAGAACTCATTTACATTACATTTACATTTATGGCATTTGTCAGACGCTTTTATCCAAAGCGACTTCCATTCCCTACTTACAGGGGGCAGTCTCTCCCTGAAGAAACTTTTTTGGGTTAAGGGTCTTGCTCAGGGACCCAGTAGTGGTCTGCTGAAGATTCGAAGCATTCGAACCCATGACCTCTTGGTCTGGAGGCAAGTATCCTATCCTGAGCTACCTCCACCCTTGTGCATCAGCAAAGAAGTTGCGTAACTGGTACTGCGGTGGGACTGGGAGCGGCTATTTGATTTACACTTAACTGTAACATCAAAAGAATTGCAGATGTTATACATCTGGCTGCTTTTCTTAACTTGAAGGATCTACCTGGATGCTTTAGGTGAATGCAATGTGTCATTAGGGAATGTACAGACATTTTTGCCAAAAAAGAAGTGTTGCAGCGACTGACTATTTACTGACTTGGCGGTTTGCTTGGGTCCAAAAATACCTGAGAAACACCAGCAATAATTACATTTTCCCTTTCCCCATGTAGTATTGATCTTTAGATAACGATTAATAAAAGAAATTTGTCGCACCTGGAAACAGCTCAAATAGCAATTAATCCTGTGTGAAAATAAATGACTTTTTCTGCTTTTTCTGTTATTTTTCACTATGGCCAAAAATATGTGGACATATTAATTCCTGAGAGCAAGTGTTTCAACATCAAACATTACTAGCAGGCGTGTAAAATCAAGCACATAGCCTTGCGATCAACAAACACTGGCAGTAGAATAGGCTGTACCACAGAGCTTAGGCACTTTAAATGTAGCACTGTCACAGGATGCCACTTTTGCCATAGGTCAGTTTGTGAAATATCTGCATTGCTAGATCTGCCCAGAAAAGCTTACATTATATTATAGTTAAATGGAAGCATATAGAAGCAGCAACATCCCAAACTCAAAGAGCAGGAACGCTAAGGTGAAGACTGTAAGGTTCTAAAAAAAAAAAGTATTTTGTTGCTTCGAACACTATGCAGAATCCACAAAAAAAGGAATAAATCACAATTCACTCTCTGACAGTCTGATAGATTAAAGTGCATTTGGTAGATGCCAGAAGAATGCATATTGCCAGCAATAAAGTTTGGTGGAGGGGGAATAATGGGCTGAGACTTTTTTAGGGTCCATTTTTAAGATTTCTGGCTCCAGTAATGTTACAGCATACAGACATTTTGACATCTGCTGCTAACTATATTGCAATTGTTTAGAGAATGTTCCACCATGACTGTACCTCTTTACACGCATGTACACATTTGGTGTGGAGGAAAATAGGCCTAACCCCAACCCAAGTGAACACCTTCAGGATGAAATGGAACAGCTTTTTTGTCTCATGCCTCAAAACCCTCACAAATACTCTTTTGACTGGAAACAAATTTCCACAAACACACAGATATCTTGATTCCACATTCAAATACCAGCCACTGCATTATACATTATATCCTCAGGATTGTTTCTACTGACAGATGGTAGTATGGAGTAAAAAGGATTTGTGCTACATTAAGCCAAACGAAATGTGTAATGTGAGATGGTACGAACAGCAAAAACAGTGTGAAAATCAACTGGCTTTGTTCAAGTCAATCTGTTTGCGATGAAAGTCCTCGGCGGAGAAAAGTGTGAGAAGACGGCACAGACAAAGCCCAGCCCAGTTCATGAAAAATTCACATCTGTATCTCCAGGACAATATCTCCTCTGTCCATAGAGACATGCTATTATAGCAGAAGAAGAAGAAGCTTGCTGCAGAAAAGGATGTCTACATTGTTCTTCGTTACTCAAACTGGACCGTGTCCTGGCCCTTAATCCTGTCTACAGAATGCCCCGCAGTTGGTGAGAGGCAGTGGCGGGATGCGAGGCTCCTATGGAAACGACTAAAAAAAAAGCGCCGTAGCTATCAAATACAAGTCTGACTGAAAAAAATCCAAAAGTTACTTTCAAAGTTTAGCTGTATTAAATGCTGGAAACACTGAGCAGTTTTGTGCAGGGTGTCTTTCATCTTATGAAAACAGGCATAAGCTCCAACACGCCCTGAGAGTCTGGTTAGGAAAAGTAGCACAGGTGATGGATGGATGGTTGGATGAATGTTTTAACAGCAGTGAGTGATTGAGGACAGCAGTGAAAACACTATCTTTTCATCATCGTCTTAACTGTTGACAGTGAATAGGCACTGGTCAAGGTTTTTAAGTTGCTCAGAACGACTTTACACACAAAGCAGGCACTAAATACAGTGTGAATCATTTTTCTGCCATTTTCCTGCAGCTCCAAACGGACAGCTAGCTTCCATTTATTCTCCATTTTAAGTGTGACTGCAGCAGTAGGGAACCCATTTGGGCTGGAACCAAGACTGATACTGTCATCTGAATCTGTAAAGCCATGTCACACCTTTCCAGGCTCCTGGTGTGCAGAGCATTAAACCATGTGTCTGGTCAGGTGTTAGGATTTAGCTTCCCCATGGATGTGCCTTAAAAGGTTATGCATGTCTTTAAAGCTGTCTGTGGTTAATCGACTGATGTACGATTAGTCGAATGGCATTTTTGAGTTTGTGCACAAAAAATGCTAATTCACCAGCTAACTATTTCAGTAGTAATGATGCACTTCCTGCCCACCTACTCCTTTGGAGTAATGGAACAACACATTCAAAAGTTACCATCATTGGAGGTTTGCATCAGTTGCCGTAATAGTTTTAGGTTCATAAAATCAAAAGTCAGAGGCTTGTTGAACTTAAGAGGTCAGAAATGTCACATCATCAGTTCACATCATATATATTTTCATTGCCTAATATTCAAATGAATGAAAAAGCAAAATATTGTTTTCCAATTGATAGAACTTTTATTGATAGAACAACTTACATTGATGTACCACAGCTTCACTTGGTGAAGGGGTTAAATGCAGAGAAAGAATTTCGCACTGTTCACATTGTGGTGTGTTCACAAGTGTCACAGAAAAAATCTAAGTTATAATTAAGTGATGTTTTGTGGCAAACAATTGCCCTCAATGTTTTGTGCACTACTAACTACTAAAAAGTATGAAGGGATATTTGATAAAAGGCTACAGAACTTCAGTGTTTCTATGAACACTGGGCTTAAAACTGTAATACAAACAAACTTGAAAATAATGATAAGACTGCTCCAGATATTACAAAGACTTTAAAACAACCAAAAACACCCATTTCTGTTTGGATTCTTTAACCTGGAATTCTATTGGGTTTTCAAAATGTGTGAATAAATAAAGACAAGGTATCCGCACATTTTTGATATACAAATTCAGTGACTTTCAAGACCTTTTAAAGACCTATAAGAAGAAATATTAGGACCATCACGGCAACAAAAACACACAATGGCCTAGAATTTAGTTGATTTCAACGAGGCACAAACTATTTACTGGAGCAACAGCTCTAACATAAAAGCCTTTTTCAACCAGCCACGGTTCTTCTCATCCTCCAGCCATCTCTCACTGAATCTGCCTTTACCCGTTTACCCTTTTACTCGTTTCTACACTCACGGCTTTAGGGGGAACCCAGTCTCCCGCTATGCACCAGCTACACACATACTGCACTATTTATTCTCTTTCTATGGCATGTATACACTCCTATAGGGTACACACTGCCCCCTGTGCTATAGGCAGTGACGTACAATGGTAAGTAATTAAGTAATTAAGTAAGTAAGTAAATTAAAACAAAAAAAAAAAACAAATAAAAAACAAGAATCATTTCACCCTAGAATTAATTTAATGCCACCTATTTTAAAATTCCAGACTTTCAATACTTTAAGCAAAACATTTTTAAGACTTTTTAAAACTTTTCAAGGATCCGCAGGGAGCCTGAAAGAGATAATATGTAAGCCATTCGGTGTGGTTTCATGTAAAATGAGAAACTTGCAGAGCCAAAATTTCATTATAGTGGTGGTGATAGGAACAAGATGTACAAAGCATTTACTGCCTCCAAAAGCTATGTCACAGAAAGATACGTTGAGGTAAGGTTTTGACCTGAAACGTTTTTCTAAAAGCTTTTAAGTGTGGAGAAGTACATGAAGGGCAACTTATCCTCAAAGAATACTTACTGTAGCATCATTTTCTCAATATAGCATGTAAACCCCAGAAGACATGAGTAGGTTCACTGGCAGTAAATACATTGATTATAGTTGCGTGCTTCCATCATGATGACACTTCAGAACTCTTTCACATGGATGTAATGTGGATGTTATGCTTTTGTGGAGGAGATGAGACGCCTCTAATGCAGGCAGACCTACCAATGTTTCTGACAGAATTCTTGTCAATAGACATATTACGTTACACAGTGACTTTTCACTTTGAGTTTACTCATATTACCTCCTGGACGCCAGAACTGGCTGGATTTGTGTGCACCCACTCAGTGAGGGATGATTGTGGTATGAAGGTCCCCATTGAGACATATGAGTCCTTGCAGGCACTGACTGACTTTCATTTCCTCTAAGAAGAGTGTCCTATCATCTGTCAGACGTCCTTAAATCAGGCTGTAGATGCCTTGTTTAGTTAGGAGCTCGTCTGAAGTTTGACATAGTTCTGAATGCGTACTGCCCTGAATGTTCACTGCAGTCTTGTTCCTCAGAAGTCCTTCCTTGAGGCCACCGAATTAACAGTGTTCAGTAATGGGCCAAATCATGAAGAGGGACACTTTTCCCAGCTCTTGGAACCTCATGTAAAGCATGGTACTGTCCTCGCTACGGTACTACGACTACACGATGAGGTAAACTCTGATTTGAGAATATGCCCCTTTCCTTTTCTGTAGATTTATTTGATGCTGTCCACATCAAATACTTTTTTTTTTTAATTTAGATAAGTGGCTTGTTTTTATTATAACCTTATGGTAACTAGACTTGGGGCAGCTTGTGGCCTAGTGGTAAGGGCGTCCACCCTGCAATCAGGAAGTTGTGGGTTCGATTGCTAAGCACCTCTGAGGTACCCTTGAGCATGGTATTAATACTGTATATATTAAACCTTTTCCGTACTTACTAAAGTACTAAACACTCTTTCAAAATATATGTAAAATTTCATTCCCCTACATAAAGTATATATATATATATATATATATACACACATATAGAATTTCGTGCTGTTGTGTGTTCACATAGTTAAAAAGCGTAATTAACAGTGATAGACAACAAACAGGTAAGATCCCATAGCTATAATCTAGACCAAAAACGGTTTCCTTCTTTACTGCATATTTTTAATATGGACATAAATACACTTATAAGATCAAAAACATTATATGGATACAGGCGATGCCTCTACTGGACAATCGAAGGTAAGTAGTGATTTCCTGCAATTTCTCATTCACTTCCTATGCATTCTAAATGAAATGTCTAAATGAAAGTTTGTATCAGTTTGTCATCGATGTGTCAGTTTCCTTTAATTATGTCTTTTCTGAAACTGTAATCGCAAAAATGTCAACACTCAACTATGGTTTGGGTAGTGAACATTAAAAAAAGAGAGACTCTCAACTCTCAATAAGTTTAGTTTTGCATGTTAGGTCCAGTCTTGAAGCAACTGTATCGAAGGTCTGCCCACATTAGGTACATTTCTTTTTGGCAAAATAGTGGGCAGTAAAAAACTGCAGTGTCTTCCCTTAAGCCTAGTCCTGGACTACACAGCATTCTGAATGGAGGCTCTTCACTGAAAGGTGAATGAAGTCTAGAAATGTCCCAATGTCCTCTGTCTGATCACGTAGTGTATGTCAAATGTATATTGTAATGTTGTCCTCCTGCTTTTTATTAAGTCCATGTTCTGTTTAGAAGTCTTTGTAATGTCTGATCTTCTTTGACCATGTGAAGCAACACGCTCTAGTCGTCACGACGGCCATCACAGTATGTACTGACCTACTTTGACGTCCTTCATGGATAAGAGGTTTGCATGCGCAGAGCTTTTTTTAAATCATGCACACTGGCTCTGGTTTCCTGCTGCACTTGAAATTCTGTCATTATATTTCCTGGCTGCTTATTAGCTTGCCTTAGCAACCAGCTTAGAAGCGTTGGAAGCTTTGAGCATCTCTCTCTTTTTTTAATGTTCACTACCCACACCATAATCTACTGTAACACTTAGGAAATCACTTCCAGGACAGCTGGAAGCTCAAAGCTGCATATGGAAAATGGTGAGCTATACTCTTATTGATACCAATATTTGTTTATGGGCATACATTTAAACTCTCATGGTGAAATTATGTTTTTTGTTGAGCTTCAAGGAGAAAAGTACAAATCCACCCCAGAGCATACAGTGTGAACCAGAGATGGGGACTCGAGTCTGAGACTCGGACTCGAGCCGCACTTATGTCGCACAGACAAAGACTGGTGACTTGACTTTAGACTCAGCGACTCAAGACTTGACTCAGACTCGCTGCTGTGACTCGTGAGTCAAAACTCGTAAACCATGTTCATTTCATGGAATTATTTATTTATATCTCGCACTCTTTCCAACGACCCAAAAACCGCTCACCTCGCCCCGGTGTCCCATTACTTTTGTCCGAGGTGAGCGGTTTTCAGCTAATAACGGTTTTCGAGGGGTCGTTGGAAAGGTGTCACCGAGCCCCATCTAACTGTGGAGTTTCACATTTAGAGTGAGAGATATATTTTTCATATTTAACATATAACATTTAGATTTAAGATCATTTAAGGCAAATCCTCCATGTTGGTGAGGTATATCACAGCACACAGCCCCGCCCCCTGCTAAGGAACAGCCAATTGGAATAATGGCCAATTAGTATATCTTCTAAACGTTCAGAGCTCAATATTTACAGCTCAAGCATCTCACATTTAGAGTCGCCGTTTGTAAATGTTGCCACTCAAAGACTTGAGACTTGACTTGGACTCGGTAAAAATGACCTGTGAACATCACGGAATTACTCCTCTGCATTCAACCCATTCACTAAGTGAAGCAGTAGGGAGCAGTGTGTGGGGACTTGCTCTAGCAGTCTTGGGAAACGAACCCACGACTTTCTGATCGCAGGGCAAACGTCCTAAACACCAGGCCACCGGCTGCCCCAGAAAAACTGTAGAAAAACTTGTTGAGCACATTGTATTTCAGATTCACTTGATGAATTCAACATATAGTGTGCAACAAACAGTGTGGAAACATTGACATTTTGAAAATAAATGTGAAAAGGAATGTAGGAATGGAGAAAATTAACAAAATATGTTTTAGTTGGGATTTGTTCTTGCTGGTATGGTATCATGAAGCCTGTTATATTTGTAGTCTGTTTAAATGAGTGGGCAACATGCCATCAAATGTAGCCTATAGGCTATCAAGATACGTTTTTTCTCTGTTTTTCTCCTCGGCTGCTGACCTGAAACCAAACCTGTCCAGCATGTCTCTGCAGCTTGCAATGCGCATAGGAAGCATCACACTCTCCTCCTCCAGACAGCTTTTTAGCTCCGTCTTCAAGATGCCCCCCGTTTTCCCTATTTTCCTCCTAGAGGTAGCACAACGGGAGTTTAAAGGGGGCTCTTGCCTTCTTTTCTCTAGACCCTCGGTTGCGTATGTGGGTTTGCTTATGGCCATCTTTCCAGGGCTGGGTTGTTTCCAAAAGGCTAGCTGTAAGAATAGGCTAAGCCAACAGATTAATAGATTCATTGTCAAATCGTAGTGGGTATCAGTAGCAAGTACTGGGAAGAAGAAAGTACTGCAGGAAATTAATAGACTTAAAAACACAAAGCCTCCATGATACCTATGACAACACAATGGCAGCTAAGGTAGTTATTTTGTACGAACATTATTACCATTAATAGCATTTTAGGTTTTATATTTATCATTTTTATAAATGTTACCAGGGAAACTGGCAGCTACCAACTAACAGAAGCCCTTGAAAGTAAATCTCATTTCGCTTGAGTGTTTAGTCATATTACCAGATGCCTTGTGATTTCTCATGACAGCAAAATTGTTTTCTGGAACTGATGGCAGATTATAAGACAACAAGGGAAAATATTGTATCCAATAAAAGCAGTAATATGAAAGTACATCAAGTTTGATGAATCATCGGACGAACAAAGGGCTGCAATCATGGCTTCTATACTAACATATAGCAAGCAAGTGAGCTGGATTAATTGTGGCCTCCTAATTGGTATGCTTTGAACTGCTTTTAAGAGTAATACACAAAATATTTTTTTAAAGAGTGAAGCCTCTTCAGTGCTCTTCATTTAGTGCAATTGCTTTCTCAGAAGGTCTGGCCTGTATGCCCACCCAGAGAATCTGTCCCCTAAACAAGCACCCCTAACTATTAAAGATGTATACTTTGGTAGCTTGCTACACTACTTATATATAAAATAGCAGAATGCATTTAAAATATTTTAAAGAGGTAGGCTGGGTTTAACCGACTTATTCAATCAAAGCAGCACACCCTTTTAATGTGGCCTTTGTAGAAAAAAATGACAGGCATCCCTCAAGCTGATTCCATGGTAGTGACTGTGGGAACCAAAGCTATATTTGGATATGTGGCATTTTAGGCTATGAAGGCTGTTTGAAGGCTGTTTGAAGGCTGTTTGAAGGCTGTTTGAAGGCTGTTTGGGTTTTTAGAGAGATCGAGAGAGACAGAGACAGAGAGAGAGAATGAAATAGAGTGAGAGAGACAGAGAGAGAGAGAGAGAGAGAGACAGAGAGAGAGTGAGAGAAAGAGAGACAGAGAGAGAGTGAGTGAGTGAGTGAGTGAGTGAGTGAGTGAGTGAGTGAGTGAGTGAGAGAGTGAGTGAGAGAGAGAGAGAGAGACAGACAGAGAGAGATAGAGAGAGACAGAGAGAGAGAGATAGAGAGAGAGACAGAGAAAGACAGAGAGAGACAGAGAGAGTGAGTGAGTGAGAGAGAGAGAGAGAGAGTGAGAGAGACACAGAGAGAGACAGGGAAAGAGAGAGAGAGAGAGAGAGAGTGAGAGAGAGAGAGAGAGAGAGAATGAAATAGAGTGAGAGAGAAAGAGAGAGAGACAGAGAGACAGAGAGTGCGAGTTAGAGCTCTGTTGACCTGGTGCCCTGAATGCGACACCGCCAGATTTAATCCCTGTCATTATGCTGTTTTGAAATGGGCTGCCTCTCTGACTCACTGTTCAAAACAGACACGCGTCTAGACCCTCAGAGAACTCTGAGGGCATGCAAAGGTAACAAGAAGGGAGTCAAATGGTGACTGAGGTGTTTAGTTAGTAATTATTTCAATCTAAAAAGCAGTGGATAACTCTAATCCAGCTGGACATTATGAGCAATGACAGGCAATACAAAATACCTGCCAGCAGCGAGCTAATGCTTTTGAAAGAATAGCTAGATATAATCTACAATCGTGTGGACATACCATAAAACAGCCATGTTCTTAACAAATTCACAGTAACTTTACAAACAAACAGTTTGTGTGGAAGGATTTACACGTACTGGCCAAGAAATTTCATTTGGAACCCCAGATTTCAATTAAAGAAAAATGTTTTAGTTGCATAAAACATATTCTAGCTATTGAGTAATTAGTAGTAATCTAAAAATGACCAAATATATGAATGCTGAACGGAGCTATAGATGATGTCCCACAAAGATTGAGAAAGCTGTTTAAAATTCAAGATATAATAAAATTACCACCCAGTATGCCTCGTATTTGTGGCCAATCGAGAAATAACATATACAACATATTAAACCAAACAAAATTTAATTTCAAACCATTTCAAGCTGATTCACATTGACTGTTATCATGAAACATTTTGATCACACTCCCAATGATGTCAAATTTGTAAAAGTATCCGAATTGAGCTTTTGATAGATAGATACATAGATACATAGAGCAATAGAAATTCTGCTGAACTTTTTTTTAACTACTGTCACGGGAGCGGGGGTTAACCTGCTCTCGTGATTTACCTCGGGGTAAACAGGGACAAGACAGGCATCCATGACTGTGCTCTCTTTATTGAACAAACCAAAAACAAACAGAAACCTGGCTCGATGGCCGATACATGGAAAACAGAAATCTAGATAAGGCATGCGAGGCGATGGACCGATAGCCACGGTCCATACAAACAGAACTTAAATACATTTGATAATGATCACAACACAAAACAGGTGAAAACCAAAACACGTGACACATGAACTAAACAGACCTGAACATCAAAATAAAAGTCCCTAAAAATAAAACAAAATAAACTGGCCGAGCCGTTACAGCTACATGCTCATTTTTACTTCTAATAAGTAAAATTCTCCTTGGACCGCCCACATTTTTTTTTTTCCATGAGAAGAAAGCTCAGCTTAAATGTCAGCGAACATGTTGAGACTCTCAGGAGGAAGGGGATTTGAAGGAGAGCAAGACAGTTGATTATTAGAGACTCTTTGGCATCTGTTTTTCAATCCCCAGCATGTGTACTAATAACACGAACCGTCGTTCATTTCACCTGCAAAAGTCGGAGATTTTATTGAACTTAATTAGTTTGAGGGGAAGGTGAAATATGTGGCGGTTCCATACAATTTCCTAGACTTCCCTAAAGGTAGAGTATGAATGTCAAGAGCAAGAAATCGCCGGACGCTCGGCCTGCAATGGTAGCAATAAATGTCAGGGTTATTACATCACCGTTCCGTGTTCATTTCGGAGCAACGTTCACGGGGCACAAAGGGATTTGCATTTTAAATATCCTGCACTAGCAAAGAACCAAATTGCAGCTATTGCTAGTAACGTGCATGATTCTTCGACAGCTTGTTTAGGACAGGGTTGGCTATTTCCACTGATTTACTCTGGAGTGTCTGTCATAACAAAGCCTTGAATCTTTGAAATGGTAACTTTGGATTGGAAGGGAAATGTGTGTTTAATAACATTTTACTGCGAGCAACTCTAAATCAATATATCAGTCACACAAAAACATTCCCGTCATTTGGAGAGTATCTGGAAATGATGGTTTTAGGAGACAGTGATGGTTGGATAGTTGGATACACGTGAGGTTTGAATACACTTCAAAATATATAGTAAAAACTATTCTTATTTTGAATATGGGTCTGTGGACTTCACTCACTCTCATTTTCTGTAACCGCTTATACCTCACTAGGGTTGGGGGTCCCCTGAGCCTATCCCTGAGTCAGTGGGCACAAGGCAAGGGAACTTTAAAACGAAAGAGAAAAAATAGAAAAAGCATGAAATAAATGTGTTGAAACTCCAATGGTGAGTAACTTTTGTTTAGTGTGACACTGTGGAATTACAATTGTCTTTTTTTTATTACATTGCGCACCAATTTGAAAATGAAAGTGATCATTCTGTCATATATGAACACACCACAAAATTCTTCCTCTGCATTTAACCCATTCACCAAGTGAAGCAGGGAGAAGCCAGGAACACGGCGCCCGGGGAGCAGAGTGTGGGACGGTACCTTGCTCAGGGTACCTCAGAGGTGCCTAGTGGTCTTGGGAATCAAACCCACGACTTCCTGATCATATTTCTGCTGGGAGGGTGAAGACTAATCGTCTCCGAATCTAATAACTGTATCATCACTGGACAGATCAACACACTTGGAGGAGACCACTATTCGCCAGTTCTGTTACACTGGCTAATAGGTGGTGCTGAGGGAGGGGGAGGCCATAGCACCCCACCCAGAGAATGCAGCAGCACTGAGAATAGAAATTCCGATCTCCTGGACTTAAAGGATAAAGAAGAACTGAGGAAACGGTTACAAGAGAACTGGAATTTACCCACAATAATAGTTACTTGCTCTGGGCATCTAATGTGATTCATTTGTGCTGTCTTAATAGTTGTTACCCAATCAATTTATTATTTTTTTAAACAATTTGGTCATATTTCAGTACAAAGTAAAACAATTTGAAGTGGATATATGTTGTGTCTGGATATATGTTTGGGGCAGCTGGCAGCCTAGTGGTTAGAGCATTCGCCCTGCGACCAGAAAGTTCGGGTTCGATTCCCAAGATCACTAGGCACCTCTGAGCGAGGTACCGTCCCCACGCACTGCTCCCCAGGCACTGTGTTCGTAGCTGCTCCCTGCTTCACTTGGTGAATGGGTTAAAGGCAGAGGTGGAATTTCGTGCTGTTCACACTGTGTGCTGTGGTGTGTTCACGTATGACAAATGGTCACTTTCACTTTAAATGTTGTTAACATTTTCTACAAAGGGTCACCACTTCAAGAGGTGTGTGACAATACAAACAGGAGCATAAACGTGAGGCTGTTTATCACGGTATAGGGAGTTAGTGGCCTAGCGGGTAAAACACTTGCCTGTGAACCTGATGGCCACAAAGTTGCAGGTTTGAGTCTCCTCTTTCTACCATTGCTCACTGTAGACAATGATTGTAAGTTGCTCCGTAAGAGCATTTGCCAAATGCCCCATTTATAGTAAATTCTACCGCCTGGTATATTTTTAATGACTGTGTACTAATAATGGCTGTTACTTTTTATTCTCCTACAATTTGTGGTTTTAGGCAACCAGGGCATTGTTAGGTTTGGGTATATGAGGCTATGGGGCTTGATTTTTTGATTCGTAAAACTAACAGAAACAAAATGCAGCGACATCCAGCCAAGATGAGAGCAACACTAGCTCCCCTCATCAATAACTTCACTTTCTCTACCCCAGAACTGTAGCCCAAAATGCAATTAAGGGCGTTCCACAAAGCCGTTGATTAATATGCCTTACAGTATGTAGGAATTCATGAGTTACCACTTTTTATGCACTAGATTCAGTCTACAGCAGCTGGTTTCGATTACAGTACTGACTGTGTGGTGAACTTAAGCAAACCTCTGGCTCCTGTTTAGAACACCCTGCCATATTCCACCATATTTTACATTTTACATCTATGTTCCTTCATGTTCTTTGCGCCTTTAGGGACCTGGAATTTGGCGAAGCTGCTTTGGCATAAAAACGCTAGCCAGGATAAATTGCCAAGCCCTTTCTTTCAATCAGTAGTGGCTTTTGCATTATGGCTTGTTTTATGTATTAGTTATTTGGAATTTTGAATTTTTATTTGCCTTTATTATCATAGTTGCTTTGATAATCATTTCTCTTGTTACACTCACTATACCCTACACTGCAGTTATATTCTGCATTGCAAATAAGGGGTCAACCTCAAAGTATTCAGAATTTAAATGAAGGTTTTATACAAAACAACACATTATATCCACCAATTATCAACACAGAATAGTAAGCGACTGAGCATGAATGTTTTTTTTCTTCTTTGGAAGCTTTTCTTGGCTATTAACATAGAGAACACATCTTAAGATGCTCAAGGTGTTTTGTTTGATGTTGAACCCAGTAACCCATGAGTGCAATTTCAGAATCCAAATAGGCGAAGAGTGAATCCAGTTCATTTTGTGGAGGCATGAGTCTCCTGATAATTTCTAACGCACAGAGCTCTCTGAATGAAGATAACTACAGATTTCACAGAATAGAACATGAGCGCTGAGGATAAACAGCGATTTGGACAATTATTTAAATAGGTATTCCAGGCTGCTAAATCGGCAAGAGGGAAAATGGACTTCAAAAGCCTACAAATGGTCTTTGTTACTTGTAAACTTTTCTTTTTTTCAACGTCGACTTAGGGTTTATGTTTGCATTAGGCATGAACGCATTGGGAAAATGAGCCTATAAATCTGCTCGGAATTCTTCATCAAAGTTTAGTAGAGATATAACAAGGCATGTTTTATACGGCAGTGTTGTGTTATGCCTGTATATTGTGGAGAATTGACATCATTTGAATTATAATATCTGATGTAACTGCATTGTTTATAATGTTAAACCAGTACCAACTTGTCCAACAGGTCATATATCACTTACCCCCTTCTTCTCTGTAGTAAGTTGTGCCACAACTGAATACATTCAAATTCATTCTAAACTGAATCTTAATGAATGTTAAGATGTGGTGTTGTTGTAGCTGTAGAATCTACAGAATAAGGGAGAAAAAATGCAAAAAAACAGCTTTTTTTGACATATACATGCTTAAGAAGGAATGTTTTCTGTCTTACTTCGTTGAATTGATCATGAATCAAACCATAAGCCCTGAACTGTCTGTCGAACCAAACTGTGAGTTGGCAGTATTGTTACACCCCTTCGGTTTAGTGGCCTGTTTCCACCGAATGGCTAGGCCTCCACCCAATCACATGCCGCAACCAAGCTGGGAGGAGAAGGCGAGCTAGCATGTGCTTTCTCCAAGGCTCATGAATCCAGGAACTGCCAGTAATGCAGAAAACCTGCACAGCCCAACACACTTGGAGGAGAACACTAACTGCCAAATCCATTATGTCAGCTAACAGCCACCTGCAGCTAGCATCGCACTGGGTGTCTGGGAGAGAGAAGGCCATTCTATCCAAGCAGAAATAGCAAGACCGATTACACTGTCTTGGACTCCCGGGCACAGATGGCTGTAGCCTCGCCAGGGATCAAATACTCAGTCTCCCGATGGCAGGGCAGATTCTTTGACAGTTGTCCCACTTGGGAGCCCCCTACAGACAGATGGTCCCTGTTTTACTCCGTTACTTCATATGCTTGGTCACATTAGGCACAATGTATTGTGTCATATCACTCAAAGGGCAAAATCTTTCTCTCTCTGTTATTTTGGATAGAAGCATAGTGACTTTAAACAGCTATTGATGTTTGACTACATTTTCTTGCGCAAGGGAAAAATTCTATTCATCTGTAAAGGTGGAGGTGCTCAGCGTGTAGGATACGTGCCTCTGGACCAAGAGGTCATGGGTTCGAATCCTACCTTCAGCACCACCACTGGGTTCCTGAGCAAGACCCTTAACCCCAAGTTGCTCCAGGGAGACTGCCCCCTGTAGGTAGGGAATGGAAGTTGCTTTGGATGTGATTATATGTAATATTGTGTTTTTTGGCAGCATTTGCACTCTATTTGTACTTTTTGGGCAGTATTTGTACTACAATTGCACTGTCTTTGGCAGTATTTGAGATCAGCGGATGAAAGTAGACATGCATTCACACTCACAGAAACACACAGACCCCCCCCCCCCACACACACACACACACACACATTCACAGACGCACACAGACACACAAGCACCCACAAACATTCTTCCTTAATCGCATATACATAATCATACTTGCACATATGATAGTGACTTTAATGCCGAGACATTGGCTTTCCTTTATTTACACTTTACATAAAAAAGCATGTTTTTTTTTTAACAAATATGGAATCACGTTTCAGCAATTCAATCAATTCTCAAATTATTGTAAAACATCATTAACAACCATCAGGTTTCTGCGGGACGTCAGAGTCTTTACGTTGCTTAAGCTTTTAGGAGCTTGGAACTTGGAACTGAGAGCATAATTCTTTATGCTTTTAGCAGTTCAATCAAGGAGTGACATCATGTCTCACCCGTAGACATTTTCTGCGCGAATATTCCATATCACTGGGAAATATGCCAAAAAAATGTCATGATTTCCGTATCAGGTTGACTTTGGTGAAAGATTCCAAACGCTATACTTGCTTATCCGTGAAAAATGATCCAATTTCCTTTGGAATGTATCCGCGAGTCGAGGTGTAAGAGGCACTGAACGCTTTAAAACATTACACACACAGGATTGCGCATACACACTCACATACACCTGAACACACACACACACACACACACACACACACACACACACACACACACACACACACACACACACACAGCTCAGGAGTAGTGGCAGAGAGAGGCATAGAGCCATTAAATAGTTTCAAAAGAATGAAAATTGTCTTTGGCTTTGACAGCCTTGTCAGATTGTGTTGAGATAGCGAGGGTAAAAAAAAGGGTCTTGCGGCTCAGTCAGAAGCTTCCCTGACAGATTTTAATACCCTTCCACTCTTCTTTGTCCCATCCTCTCGGCGACGGGGTCTCCAGAGAGCACGATTATCATATCCCACAGTTCCACTGCCTGATGCAGCGGTCACACAGAGTTTATTCCTCACCAGATCTACCCCCAGCACCACCCCCGAATCGCTCTTCCACACTCGCGCACAAACCTGCGGAGCTTAGAGCTAGTGACAGGGAGCCAATGGAGAGGATGTGACAGGAAGGCAATAGAGGTAGGTTTCCCCTCTTTACGGCAGTCGCTAAATTTCACCCTTTGTGACACTGGCAGGTGAGAATTTGCAACAGGTGTTCCTGAGGACTGGAAGGCAAAATAACTAATCCTCCATCCCTGCCACTTTCCTTATCTTCCTCCTGGCTCTCACAGGTAGTCTACAAGCCTTCCCTGCCAAACAGGTCTCCAAGCCATGGCTGCCCAGTGCTGGGCCTGGAGCAGGAACGGGCAACATGACTACGCTGTTATTATTTTTATTTCACATATTGTCATTACTGTGGGGCTAAAATACTTCATAAAACCGAATAACAGCTGACAGTAAATGTAAAACACACATTCATTGTCATGGTTCGACAGTGGCCGGTTAGGGTCACTGCTCTTTTGTTGGTATTTTCCAGGTTCTTTTATTTTGACATCTCTGTCCATTTTGTTCATGTGTCACGTGTCTTATTGTTGTCAGCTGTTTCTGTTAATGTGCTCCTCAGTTCCCAGCTGCCTTGTGTTTAACACAAACAGTCCTAAATACGAAACATAATCAGGGTGTAGTCATTCCTGATGTGTCCACCGCCTCATTTTTCCTGTCCCTGATCTGATTCCTGTTTTCTGGTATTCACGTTCCTGTTTTTGACGGCCCCCGTGCCTGGTTTTGTTTTGCCCTGTTTTGCTTAATAAAGAGTATTCGAGCATGGATCCCTGGGGTACTTGGTCCTTGCCCCGAGGTAGCTCAGAGTCGTAGGCTGGCGCCTTCATCTACCCATACATGCGGAAGAAAACCGCAAATGGCGCGACGAACTCACCGCCTGGGCGAAGGAGTGGTGCTGCAGTGACTCCGAAGATGAGGTCTCGCTCTTCCGGAGCAAACGACCCCCCTGGGAGCTGCCCTGGGACATGTTTCCGTGGGGGTCGGAGGACGAGGACCTACCGGAAGCCACCCCCCTTTCCCCACCAACAACTAGGCGGAGGAGGAAGAAACGTAGGGCACCTGCGGCTTCTCCAAAAACAACACCAACCACTGCTGAGCCACACCATGGCGTGGTCGTCAAACCGCTGGAGCCCGAGGTCGACACGGAGCCGCCGACACGCGAGGTCGACGCAGTGCTGCCGATGCGCGCGGTGCTGGAAGACAGCAGGCCACTGCAACGGTACTGCAACAGGCTGAGCAGCTAGATAGGACATTGATAAGCAATGCTTAACATTACTCAATTGTATTGATATTTTTTTGTATGCGTACAACCATACGCATACAAAATGTTGATCATTAAAATGGTCAATTGGGAATTAAATCCTGCACTAAACAATAGCATGCATCATAAAGACAGATGTCAACACTTTTCTAAGTGTCTAAGAGAACTCCATTATTTTGTACCTTTTTTAAAGTGTACCTTATTTAGTAGCCAATCCAAGAACGTTATTTATTTCTCCTTGCTGCTGATTGGCTGCTGCCCTGTGACACTGCAGTCCAGAATTTCCCCATTGGAGCGTCTCGAGTGTTCTCGTGTTTTTCGTTTGGTTCTTCTTAAAGTCCTGTATTTTTATTACTATAAATTAAATTCGTTTATTTCTGTATTTACCTGCTTATACCAAGTAAAAGGAGGGTGCATAACAAAGAACACAACCGAGTATTAATTACAGTACAGTCTATACAGGGGTTATATTGGTATTTACCTTCTAGCACTTTTCGGTGTAAACATTACAGTACAAATACGAGTTTATCTTTACATTATCTTTCAGGCTAATGAGAATGAAATTAAAGTGATTTGGGTGCATAAAAGGGGGGGCATATTTATGATTTACACTATAAAAACAGGCATTTTTTTAACCACATAATAACAACTCGGTTTTTCACTATACGCCGGTATTCTTGGAATATATACACACATAGCATGCCAATGGTTCTTTGACAATCATATTTTTTCTACATGCAATTCACTGAAACACCTAAAATTCTCTTACATTTCCTTTTAGTATATATAGCCTGGATCAGCAATAATAATAATAATAATAATAATAATAATAAATTTTATTCATAGATGCCTTTCTAGGACACTCTTGAGATTGATGTTGTAAAGTTTAATACTGCAATAATCTTAAAGTCTGTCTTTTGCTCCGTGTGTTGACTATGTAGAAATAGCATCACTGTAGGGTCTTATTCCTCGAAGCTGAAAGCTCCCGAGAATGAACTTGCCACACTTATTCAGAAAAGAACTCCTTTTTTTCCCCCTTAATATTACACATTTTGGCAGATAATCTCTTACGTCTGTAAGCAGCCTGTCAGGAAGCAGCTTGTCCAGATGGCTGGAAGCAGTCTTATAAAGAAACAGGGTTTGCGAGTTCAGCTGTGTTTGTTTGGACTTGGGTGTAATGAAACACACACACACACACACACACACACACACACACACACAATATATTACTCACAGTGGGCAACAAGTGGCTGGTGAAACATGTTTTACTTTTTGCATTATTTGAAAATGCTACT
>JBBPDC010034094.1:0-12133 GCA_037974485.1 Hemigrammopetersius urotaenia | reverse complement strand
GATCCGTAACGGAGGTGATGATCTGGAGAAGACTGGAGCTGTTTACGCCGATTTGCTGCAGCAGAACCAGGCGCTTCAGCGAACGAGGCATCGGGCCGCCGGTTAAAGCCAGTTCGAGAATTTTAAACAGAGGAGCAGCAAATGCTGAACATTATACTTAATAAAACCAGTTTACTGCAGTACATTCTATTGTATTGTGTTTTTATACAATATTCGTTATTCATAAGCACATTTTTCTAATTTAAAAACAAAAAATGCAGAGTTTTCTGGAGGTCCGGAATGGATTAATGGCATTTCAGTTTATTTCAATAGAGAATTTGACATATGAGCAATCTGAGTTACGAGCTCCGTGACTGAAAAGCAGATCTGAAATCAGCGTGAAAAAGAGTGTGAATGATTACAAAATACCATTTTTTTGGTTGACCTGTGTTAATTATATCTGGGCGAGGCTCGGGCCAGCACCACGGGTTCAGTCTCATTTCCATATAAGTGCCTGCTTTGTTCCCACATCAGTTCCAGGAGCATGAAATGAAGGCAGTAGTGAAAATGAACCTACAAAATGTGAGACCTGCATAATACAGACAGAGTATGAGTGCTGCAGTTATACCTCTGCATACTGTGAGCAGGCAATATGGCAGCGCACATCAACATTAGGGTGTAATATTGTAAAAATGACACATTATGGAGATTTTCTGTATGTTTTTTAAACTTCCTCCTCTTCCTCTTCTAGAGACCTCTAATGATAGGATAACTATACTGTTAGTTCTAGTAACACATTTATTTATTTATACACCTGTCTGTTCTGGTACAGCGGATACATTCTGACACTTTATCTGCTTAAATTTGGGTCTCCACTTAATATAAACACTTTATTTGCTTTATATTTTTTCTGATTAAGTTAAAAGAGAAGCATCTAGAGAGCTGCAAATCTTCTCTGGTTGCTCTGTCCTGTGTGTTGAAGTGACATTAAAGATATTCTATTCTATTCTTCCTCCTCGTCCTTATCTTCTTCAAAGTTTCTGGTTAACTTCCTGAATGTAACAGGTAGCATTAATTTACTCTGCAGTTATTGTTGTTTTACCCTCTCAGGGCTCTAGGGAGTTGTTAAATAAAGCTAGATTCTTATGTGAAGTATGTTTTCCGCAGTTGCGCCATTTGGAGCTTCTGTCCTCAGAGTGGGATGCGGAACCTTTTTGGATCTCTCCTCCATCTGCCGCGCTGTGGCGGAGCTCGCGGTGTACTCTAAGCTTGTGGATGCAGAGCCTTTCTCTGGTAAACCTGAGAAAACTGTAGTGATGGTATCTATTAAAGTCAGGTAGAGCTTTACTGTCATCCCAGCCATATACATTCAGTACACAGTGAGATGAAATACTGTCCTCCTGGACCAATTGAGCAACATGAGAGTAAAACAGGGGGAATTAATTATAATTAACCCTATATATACAGTAACCCCCCACATTAGCATTAGCGGTTAAAACACTAAAATACGAGGACAAGACACAGAGCAGTGAAAAAAGCACAGAGCTGCATGAATTCAAGTCCAGTCTATACAGGAGTAACATCACTAATTACATTCCAGCACTGCGGGAGACAGCATTTCAGTGTAAACTGTACAGTACTGATACGGGTTTACCCTCACATTCTCTTTAAGAATGTATTAAACTGAGTTTAAAATGGAATTGAAGTGTTTTGGGAGCAGATTTGGGGGCATATTTAGTGAAAAACTAGGTACTCAACACAGTTTTTCACTATAGACAGGTGCGCTTGGAATACGTATATACTTATAGACACACTACAATGTTGTATACAGTATACAGTAGAGTTATAGTACAACAGACTAAAGACTATGACGAGATAAGAAAAACAATACAGATGTACTAAAGAGAGTTGCAGTATGTGCACAGTGTTCAAGTCTTACAGCATTTTAAAGTGTCTATTCTAACATTAGTGTTTGGTTTCTACTGTTAAGGCAGTACCGCTTAACACACAAAGACACAAGATGAGGACTGAGATCCCGAGCTAATCTTTATTTTGTCTTCAGATTTCATCTTCGACCCTCAGCCTCATTGTTTTCAGCCCAAATGCTCCTATGACTCTCACTCTGTCTCTGTCTTCAGCGTTTCTCCCAGTAATGGCCTGTCCCCGTCCATTTCCGATCTGTAATGCATCTGTCGATAGTGGCCAGCTTCCTTTACTCTCATGGGCTTGTCATCTCCTGCAGGTCCAGAGTCAATAGCCACGTTCCTCAGGCTGCTCCCGCAACACTCTATTCATTTGCCTGGGGTGCAACATCTGGTTCTTAGCATGGCTTTGATTACAGCGACCACATCCATGTCTGCGAGTCAGCGGGGGACGGCACTGATCGTGAACCTGCCTTCAACTCAGACTGACGTCCCTTTATTCAGCCCATGCTGGACATGGGCAGGATTTCTTTGTGTTTCTGAATTTTAAAATGCAGCCTGAGAGACTCTTTATAGTGTAATGGCTTCAATGGCCTTCATATAATAGCTCTGACGGAACAAAAGCAAATTGTGGAGTCAATCAATCATGAAAATTGGATTTAATCGGCAACCAAAAAAACCTGCGCAAAGATCACTGTATCAGGCTCTGCCTCACATCTAGTACTGGTGAAGTATTCAGCATTCAGAAATTACCAGCAGGGGTGTGAACAGAACTCCTAACTGTGGCTATGAGGCACGACCCAAGGTCCAGCTGGTCCAACTAAACTTGAAACCCAGCCTGTATCAGAACCTGTATCAGCCTGTATTCAGAGTTTTAGAGAGCTTAACACATGAGGCATTTTACACATCCGATCAGAAAGTCATGGGTTAGAATCCCTGTTAGTGGCACCTGAGTGTGATACCGACACACACACGGGTGCTGTGTTTCTGGCTGCCCACTGATTCACTTCATAAACTGGTTAAATAAAGAGGAAGAACTTCACGCTGTGGGCTGCTGCGTGTTCACGTATAACAGGCCGGTCACTTTACGCCACACTCAGTGTTTATAATCGCACAAGGAATTGCTGATCGTACCTGACAGAGAGCAGCATACACTCTCCCACGGTTTCTTAGTTTTTCTTGCTGCAGAAATGCTTCAACTGAACAATAAAGATTTGCTGTGATCTTTCCACCAACTCAACATATCCACACTGGGTCCCTGAGCAAGACCCTTAACCCTAAGTTGCTCCAGGGAGAGACTGCCCCCTGAAGGTAGGGAATGGAAGTCGCTTTGGATAAAAGTGTCTGATAAATGCCGTAAATGTAAATGTAAATATCCCCCATTCACTGAGGGCCACGTTCACCCACTAAAATCAGACGCTCTTACGAACACCATAGACGAACAAAAAACAGTAACACAGAGCGAACATGCAACTGAGATAGAGAGAGAGAGAGAGAGAGAGAGAGAGAAAGAGAGAATTAGTAACTAATAAGAAAACACACACCAGGGCCTGTTGTTTGGTCCCATAGGGCTGGGGTCGGGTGACAGGGCTCTAATCAGGAGAATAACAAATAAATGCCTTTGTCCAATTCAGGGCACGTCTCTGTGTTTGTGTGTAACAGGGTGGACAGGATCTGTGAATAATTCCAGCCCTTTGGTCATCAATAACATATCTAACCTAATTAGAGTAAGAGGTAAAGAACAGCAGCTATTGAGGAACGTGGACTTGCTTGAACTTAGGGGTGGGCGATATATCAACAACATCATATTACAATTTTTTACAGTTAAATCACAATTTCCATTTTATCACAGTATTTTGTATTAATTTGTGACTATAGATTTCTTTACTCTTTTGCAGAGAGAGACAGAGACAGAGACAGAGAGAGAAAGAAAGAGAGACAGAGAGAGAGAGAGAGAGAGAGAGAGGGAACTCTCGTCTGTCAAAGGCCTGATATAATGTATCCTTGCTGTATGTGTTTAATAAAGAGGACGCTGTAAAGGACACAAAGCCGGACGGCTGCAGGGGTTTAGATCCAGCACTCACTCAGAGTCCTGCCACGGCTCCAGACGGCAGCTAAGCAGATTATATTAGATTACACGGTGCACCTCAAACGAGCATTAATGTACAGATGCAGTCGGACGTGATCCACAGCGCAGGTTGGGAAGGGATAAAGAGGAACACAGCCATGTTTACGCCTGTGATCAATATCTAGATCAAGCAAATCTGTTGTGTACGGGAGGCAGAATCTGTCAGAGAGATTAAAGGGAGCCGAGAGGAAAGAACAATCCTCTAAAAGTAATATAATCTAAATACCATGATTTGAGTCAAATCATTCAAATCTCACAAAGAAGCTCTGTCTCACTCTCTCCCTCTGTTTCTCTCTCTCTCTCTTTCTCTCTCTCTCTGTTTCTCTCTCTGTCTCTCTCACTCTGTTTCTCTCTCTCTATCTATCTCTCTATCTCTATCTCTCTCTCTGTCTCTCTCTCTCACCCTCTCTCTTGTGTTCTTCTAATTCCAATTAATGCTTCAGAGTTGAAAAGTGAATCACTCATCACTCACAGTGCTTCACATTACTGTCCAAATTATATTGGTGCCTGTGTGTGTGTGTGTGTGTGTGCAAATCTTTTCCAAAACACACACACACACACACACACACACACACACACAGCATGACTTGCCAGTGACAGAGCAGGGATATTACAATGAGACACACACACACACACACACACACACACACACACACAGCCGTGGGCGAACATTTCACATTCCCTGAGTGCAACTGCCCACTCTACCTTCATACAGTTGGACACCTACACACACACACACACACACACACACACACACACACACACACACACACACACAGACACATATACAGTGTCAGCATATGTGCACTGCACACCCACACAAACAGTAAACAAATCTAAGCTGATTCATCCTGATGGCACCACAGTTCACAATAAATGTCAAGAATATCCAGATCTGCACCTTCACCCTTCACCTCTGCCCCAGTCACACACACACAGATTTGTTTTTGTGCCTCATATGTATTATTAAAAAAGTGCATCACAGAGATTTTTATCACTGTTAGAGAGTGAGACGAGAGGCAAAGTAAAACCCCCTGCCATGTCTTGGCTGGAGCACAGAAGATCCGGACAGCACCATGTCTCCAAGTGGACCCAGTTTGGGGAAGAACCTTCTCTATTCCAGCAGGACTGTGTCCCAGAGCACAAAGCGAGCTGGAGGAGTTCAGTGTGGAAGAACTTGACTGGCCACACAGTCCTGACCTCAACCCCATCCAGCACCTTTGGGATGAACTGGAACGGAGATTGTTCTGAGTGAGCGTCTGGAGTTCTTATTGCTTGAACCAAATAGTGAACCGAGGGGCGGAGCCGGCCGGGTGAGGGGCGGAGTTGACCGTGTGATGGGCGGAGCCAACGATGTGAGGGCGGGGCCGGCCGCGTGAGGGGCGGAGCCGACAGTGCGAGTGGTTGATTAGAGCCTTTTGTACAGAGTGAATGGGTGAGAGGCTCTTGAAGCTGTTATTAATTTATAATTCTGTGGTAAAAATAAGAATTTCTCCAAACAAAATGGTGTCCCTGCTTGCACTAAATGGTACTAAAACCCATAAAGAACATTCATTTTTATTCTTTTGAGCTCAAATTCTGAACATATCGAGACCCGTGGCTGTGGGTTTCAGTGTCAGGGACGATAAAACACGGCTGAATTCAAAGCAGAATATAAAACCTGGTATTCCATCCTGTGTTGCTGTTTGAAAATAAGTTTACATATTTTACTTCTCTGGAACATGAAACTTCAGAGTCTTTGCTTTGAAATGAGTCCAACCACAAACAATAATAACTCTTTGTGATGTTTTAAAGTTGGCACTGTAAATTCCAAGACGGCCACCAAAACAGGGGTGAAAGCTAACAGTGGGCAGCATGCAGTGATGGACAGGAGGACCTGAATGCTGAAAAGGTTGAGAACTATTGTTCTAGGTCCCTACCTCACTACACACAAGCCTCGTCTTAATCACAGTGTAAGTACATCCCCTCGCTTTCGTATTAGTCATACAACGACATCCGCCACGGCGCTTGGTTTTACTGAAAACATCCCCGCTTTCTAAACCCAGGCTGCCTCTCCATCTGGTCCAGCAGACTGAATGCTTAGAGAACTCTCCTGCGTCCACATTAGATAACGTCACACCTTTCAGACATAAAATTAGACAGAGAACAGCCCGGCTCCCGGTACAAAGATCAAATATGTGCCTTACAGCAAAACATTTGAAAATTAGTGCATAAATGGTGATTAACCAGGCTAGAATCGTTCCACTCCGTCTGGAAGGAGAACCTTAGAGACTCCAGCACAGCACTTACTGCGGCTCTCTGCATCTAACAAAAACAATCCTAATGAGGACGATTTCTAAACTAACTAGGACTCAGGGAGGCACAGAACCTCACATAACCATAATCCATGATTGTTAGATGGGAAATTCCAACAAGAAGTCTTACTCCACCACGTCTAGTGCCTGATACAGCCGATGCATCAAGATTTAGCAGTACTAGAGATGCTGGCATCCTTTAAAGGTCCCATTACATGAAAATGTGACTTTATGAGATGGTGGTCAGTGTAAAGAGTGCTGTGATCTTCCTGCTCTGCCGCTGAGAGAGCGACAGCTCAGAGGCCCGATCAGGTATTTGACCTGTGTGTCGTCATACGGGGAAAGGTTACCCCACATTATCATGCTTTACCCACCCAGAGAATTTCACCCCCTTACACATTAGCTCCACCGACTGTCAGTGCTGTGTGTGAGAGACACTTTTTCCTGTAGAGACATCATGGCTTGCAGACGAGTGAAGCCTGGCAGCTGCTCAGTGCTTAGATGTACAAATGAGATTTTCTCTGGAAATGTGCGATATAGATTCTGTATTCTGAACACAATACAGAATCTGGATCAGCTCCAACTTTCCTTGCCTCGGCTACAAACCTCGGACAAGTACGTCAATTTAACATTATATAATTCTGTTGCTTTGCTGTATTTTTACCCTTAGAATGTGGCTGTAGCCTTAGCTCTGCAGCTAACAGCTAACAGCCCAGTTAGCAGGCTGCTGTCGCTAATGTAAACGTAGATAGCATCTGGTGTGTGTGTGAGTAATGTGTGTGAATACACACATTAACTCAAGTGTTGCACTTATTTCTTATTTGGATAACTGTGATGCTGTTAGTGTTATGGCCCCTCCCCCACTCTCCACCTTGCCCCGCCTCTCTTCTCCTCTTTATCCTTTAAAGCCACAGACACAGAAATGGCGCGCTCTCTGGAAATCTCATTGTGGGACTGACTCGACTCTAAGTGGCTGTAATTCTGCACCAAGGTTGAATTTCAGAAAGAGACTTCAGATCCAGTATTAGGGACCACTAAGACCTTTATAAAAGCATAAAAATTAGCATGTCATGGGACCTTTAATCCAGTTCAAACAGGCAGAACTCACTATGATTATCCTCTCATTTAAATCCACCTGCACACTCGACTCGGTTCCTACAAGCCTATTTAAAGAAGTATTTCCAGTAATAATTTTATCAAAGATTTCAAAATCAGGACCCAACAGTTATGTTCAAAAATTCCAAAATGGATTCTGGCCTCATCAAAGCAAACAGCTCGTGTGAAGATGGTAAACGATCTTTTACTCTCCGCCGACAAAGGCTCTGTATCTCTGCCAGGTTTAGTTTGACCACCCTGCTCTATTAGGTAAACTAGAAGAGCTGGCCAGGGTCACAGAAACAGCCTTGTCCTAGTTTAGATCATACATGGCTTGACTCTAGCTGGGCTGTTATAGATTGGTATGCCGGTCTCAACTCAAACTCTCTATAAATAAATTTTTTACAGAACTATGTTTTCTATTTGTTCCTCACACCTCCCTGTAGCCTGTCTTCTCTGAGAGGAACCACTACCTTCCCCTACCTTGCCGGGTCAACCCATTAAACATACACAACCCACTGAACACATTCAACCCATTAAACACATTCAACCCATCGAACACATTCAATCCATTAAACACATTCAACCCATTAAACACATTCAACCCATTGAACACAGGGGCAGCTGGTAGCCTAGTGGTTAGGGCATTTGACCTGGGATCAGAAAGTCCAGATTCGATTCAAAGACCGCTAGGCACAGCTGAGGTACCCTGAGCAAGGTACCGTCCCCACACACTACTCCCACACTGCTTCATGGCTGCCCTCTGCTTCACTTGGTGAATGGGGGAAATGCAGAGGTTGAAGTTCATGCTGTTCACACTGTGTACAGTGGTGTGTTCACGTATGACCGAATGATCACTTTCAGAACACATTCAACCCATTGAACACATTCAACCCACTGAACACATTCAACCAATTGATCACAATCAACCCATTTAACACATTCACCCCATTTAACTTATAAGTGAAGCAGTGGGCAGTCAGGAACACAGCACCCGGGGAGCTGAGTTTGGGGACAGTACTTTGCTCACTCGCAGTCCTGAGATTCAAACCCGCAACCTTCTGATCACTGGGGCCAGCTGCTCTTACTCCCCATCCTAGGTCGACTGCTGTTCAAAGCTCTGGTGGAAACTGTTCACTGTTTACTTGTGGCTTGATCACTAGGAGCACAGATCTGGATTCTGCAGAGCTGCTTTGTGACATCAGTTGTAAAAAAGCACTACATAAATAAAACTGAACTGACCTGAAATCACCATGTGTATTCAAACAATGACGGTATAATCCGCCTTGGTCAGATTTCTACAGTACTGTTGGTATAGTTTTTTATTCTATTGTACAGCTTTTTAATTTTTTGATGTACTGTCCACTTTCCACAGGTTTATCTTATCTTATCTTATATTTAGCGTAGTATAATGTTAAATGCAAGTTAGTATTTTTAAAGGTTCACTCCCAGGTCCTTCTTGTTTGTTCCAACTTTGTTCCAACAAAAATATGGCAATATTATATTTTTCCACCCTCCCCTACAATCAAATATAATTTTTTTCTACTTAATATTAAGATAATGGCTTGTTTTATTCTAATAACTTTCAGAAAGAATTCTACTGAAGTGTGCAGCCTTATGTTCAGTAGCTGAACAGGGCTCAGCTAATCAGATAGTATAATTCAAATTAATTCAAATGTATGTAATAGGGCACACAAAAAAAGTCAACTAGTCGGCTTCAGAGGCACGACTCGACGCCCCCTGAGAGAAGTCGACTAGTCGTGTGTTTTTTTCCACTCTCTGCCCTCGCTTGTGTACATAATGCAATCTCTGCCTCTGATTGGCTTATGCTGACACACGTTCCTTGGTTTAACCAATTGATATGGTCCCTTCATAAAAGGGGCGGTACCGTTGGCGCGAGGGGAATCTAAACACGAGACCACAACAAGACGAGAGACATGGCAGCAGAGAAGACAGACACACATCACATGTGTGGAGATCCTTCACTCTAGAACACACAAACAGCACGGAGACCTGCAGAACCTGCAAGTCGGTGTTTCTCAGAAGGATTAAGTCTAATCCAGGACTACAGTTCCCTTTTAATGGAGCATCTCCACTTAGAATGCCATGTGGACCAGAACTAGGCTTAACTCCTACTTGACATGTAAAAAGAACTATTCAGGCCAAACTGAAGTGTTCCGTGTTTTTTGCACCTTTGGTTGAATTACTCCTATTTAAACATTTGAATTCTTACTGTGAGGATGTTTTTACTCTGAAAATGTATGAAAACAAACACACACACACACACACACATGAGCAGTAGTGGGAGTTAGTTCATGCAGTCCAGGTCAAATAAGACGGCACACTCAACGCCCACTCACCTCGTAATAAGGGGGAACAGATGCACATTTATAATATGCTCCAAAAAATACACCTACTCAAGCCTGTACAGAAACGCAAAAACATTGCCCCCCTGCCCCACCACTACCTCCCCCCATCTCTTTCTGGCTCTCCCTCTTCTTCACTAAAACAGCTCCACCTCGTCTGCATGTATGGCTACACACATCTTACAGATGTGATTTATTCTCTGCCCATCCAATTCCAGGCCTCACGCCATCCGTCCGTGACTCACTGTCTTTGTTTTGCTTCTTTGGCCCAGTATTGGCTAAAGCTACAGTTCATAACAAGCCGGAGTTGTTCTGCTCTCTCTTAGCAGCGGCCTCTCCGGGATCAGATGACTCAAGTCTGCCAGAAATAGATGGCTGATCCAGAATCAGCTCACGTCTGTCGTACTCGTATATAGAGGCTGTACAAACAGGAGGGAGCTGCTCCAGTTGTTTTGCATCACATGTTGTTGTAAGCATCTCAGATGTTCATGTGACATAAAGCTGGACAAAAAAATATTAGTGCTGCTAATATTCCTCTACATATTGTGACTGCGATGCTATTCTGTACATCAGACAGCTTCAAACATCACTTTTCTGAAATTAAAAGAGTTTATTCTCCTTATTCAGCAGTTTAGCCCTGCCCACTCATGCTAAGGAGTGTTTCAGATGTGCTGGAATACAGGGCAGCCAATCAGAAAAGAGATTGTTTGTATGTATAATGTATAAAAAAGCACACTAACAAAAACAGCCTGTTTAATTCAAAGAGACAAATAAAAGGTTGGAAAATATAAGAATAAATGATGATACACAAATCCATTTAAACATCAAGGTCAAGGTTATCGACTGAAATAGAAGGAAAATATGGAATACGGGTTCTTTCTAAATACTTTGGTGAATCTTTGGACAAAATAAAAAGACTTTTTTGAATCAAATGAATCCCTTGATTCATCAAAGCACCCAGCAACAGTAACCTGGAGTCACGATTTTACCGCCCTGTCAGAAACAATGATTGGTCATTGAGACTAATCAATTATCAGCTTCCATGCAGCCCCTCGAGTGTCCCTAAACTTAAGGCCAGTAAGTCCAGAGGGCTGGCACGCTGTCACCATCTTTGGTTCTTTCTTTTTGTCACTACAACACCAGAGTAAATAAAGTAATTCATTTAATTTACAGTAATTAAAATACTGGGCTTTAAGAAGAACTAAACAAAAAACACAAGAAACGCTCAGAGAAACAGACGAGATGTGTCAAAGGGCTGCAACCAGCAGCAAGGAGAAATAAATAGCGTTCCCGGATTGGCTACTTTCAAACCTCCCACCTCTGAGTATGGCGGCATTTCACAGTCACAAGACACACTTTCTTTGTGTTTCTCTCCACAGAACCAAAAAAAATTCATACGATTATATTTTATATGGAAATGTAGCTGAATTCATGTTAATATTTGTATTTAAAAAATTGTAAATTATATTTTTCTTAGCACTGAATGCATGAAAAATTATATATTGCCATTAAAAAAAAATGCAGAAGATATCTGCGACCAATTATTAGTTCTAAGATCAGCGAATGACTGAAGCCGCGAATAAGCGAGGGTGTACTGTAATGGTTTGATATTTGTGCGTCATAATATTTGTGGCTGTATCACAGCCATAATCGTGAGTGCCTTACTTTCTTCTTGTCATGTCTCCCAGCCTTAGTCCAGTGGAACGCAAATAAAACGGATGTCAAGATAAAGAAACGCGGTTCCTCAGAACTGAGTGTCTGTAGGCCTCTGGTGGGCCTCAGTAATGAAGAACTCTGAAAGGAGGGGTTGAATAATGAGGAAGAATACAGAGCAGAAGGTTTAGCTCAGTTTGAAGAAGGTATGGGGTTGCGAGAGCAACTGCTGTCATATTTACTCAGTATTTGCCTGCAAACAGTTTTTATCTCTTTGTTTAGCTCTGAAACACACTGTAATGTTGCGGTTGTTGACTGAAATGGAGGTAATTTTGCTTTTCTGTGGATGTCTGTGCACTTTTTCCAGTCAAACCCAAACTCAGTTACACACAGACACACACACACTTCTGAGTGTGACTTTCTGAATGTGCTGTTTCAGAAAACAACTCGGGTTTTTGATGAGTTGCTGAACTCCTGCTCTGTAAGTGCACATCTTCGGAAGGCCATGAAAAGCACTCTGACTCTGAGGAGTCAACTGGAAAAGCAATTTAATGCAAAAAATAAGTCTGAAATCTCTCTCTCTCTTCTCTGTCTCTCTCTTTCTGTCTCTCTCTCTCTCTCTCTCTCTCTCTCTCTCTCTCTCTCTCTCTTTCTTTCTCTCTCTCTCTCGCTTTCTCTCTCTCTCTCTCTCTCTCT